>QFDT01002271.1:9206-20787 GCA_003315915.1 Macrolepiota dolichaula
TTTTTTTTTTTAGCTTTTACCCTCCTAGTGAATGTCACCGCCACTTGGCATCGCCTTGGCCTGGCCTAATCTTGCGGCCGTTCCCTTTCCTATGTCTGACTGCACGAGGCTCATCTCTCTCCCTCCACCTCTCCCAATCTGCTCCTTGTCAAATGGTTCAAGATCCCGGACAAAGATGTGGTCCAATATTTGATCAGAATATCAATGTTGCGTTCTCACAGCCCTTTACACAGAGTCGTTATGAATATTATGATAGGATTCTACGATCTGACATTAATCGTACATTACATCGGCTTTGCTAGTAGTCTAATACATATGTAATTCCTTCTACTGCCATATCAACAAGATCAATTATAGGAGAAGATCCGAGAGTGTGTGATGGAAATCGCGGAGCACGAATAATAAAGAAACGAAAATTATAGAAGACGGACAAATCAAGATATTAGGCTTACTATCGGAACCTGGAGCCATTTATGGTCAATTCGTCCTGGACAACGGGGGAGTCGAAGACAAACGCATCCTCGTCCGATTCACTGTCACTATCATTATCAGATTCTGCAGAGCCACTATCATGCCGAACTTCGAATACATCCAGGAAAGGCGTTTGTGGAACATCAGAGATCATCTCGGCTGCAGTCGATTTGGCAAGGATAGCAGCAACTCGAGCTTCCACCTTTCGACTAGGTATTGAAGGAGTCCCTACACCGAAAGGCTCGCCGTCATCCTGGAAGTAGCTTGTGAGGTCATGTAGATTCTTGACCAGTCCTCCCAGGTCCTCCACTGTCGCTGCGTGGTCCATCGTTGTGATCGCCTCGAGTTCCGGCTCGAATATAATTTGTGATGGGCGAGAAGGCATACAGCACGTATCGAAGACTGCCATGACGTTGGCACGGCATGCATCTCGGAGGGTATCGATCTGTGCAACACACCATCCCGATTCCTCCGGTACACCAAATACTGTTGTGATTGTCGTAGGAACGCGCTGTGAGAAGCGGCCGTGCATGCTCATGCGGAGAACGTGCTTGGCTGGTAGACCGCCAGACATTGCCATGGGTTCCTCAAGAACATCGAGCGCTTGGGGGGCAAGGTCGGTTTCAAGGAGGCGCAAGAGCGGCATGAGGAGTTCCGACCCGAGTAGTTCAACAGGGTTCCATGTTTCCCGTTGCTGGAAAAGGATCTTGACGACCTGCATGGCATGTATGCGAAGCCATCGCTCACTGTTCAGAACGAGTCCCAATAGGAGTGTAACAATCTCGGTCCAGTAATGGCTGCCGTAGTGCTCGCGAAGTGAAGATATCGATTGTCGCATGAAGTCGTCCTTGGTACGGAATGCCCCTTTGGAGAATGAGCTCATGATCCTGGCTATGCTTTGTCTTCCCTCCTGGCCCGCAAGGTGGCTGATGTTCTCAGCGAATTCGACGAGTGTACTACTCCTCGAGTCATTGACCATGGCGTGCAAACACCAAGGCAAAGAAACCGTATATAGATCTCGTACACGTCCTCCACTTGCGTCAATCAGCCGGTCATCCTCGACCTTAGCTAGTGTCTGCAGAGTCTTCATCGTTGCCTCGCTTGTAACTGAGGATCGCAGGCCCTTCAATAGCAACTGCTGCAAGAACGGTTGGCCTTCCCAATCAACAGGACGTTGTGACATGAGGAGATCGAATGTGGACGGATCGTCAAGATCAATCCTAGCGAGGACCGCGTCCAACAAACCCAGCGCCTGCAGGAATTCCTTTTCCACTGTTGTCGAAAGACACGCACAGGTGCACCAGAACAGCTGGGGTAGCAAAGTCCTATCAGCACCCCCAGCTTTTGCTATTGCGATGATGGTCAAGAGGATTTCGGAAGTGAAGGACTGGATATTTTCGTCGGAAGCGGCGATGGTATTCGTAAGGCGACCAAGGAGGAGAGCAAAATCCGATTGCTTGATACGTGGCATTAATGCTCTGAAGAGCTGAAGGGAGCGAAAGGCGACACTTCGTATTGAACAGGATGTGCCCCACGAAAGAGATAATGATCCCCAGTGACTGGCAATCTGTGGATACAGAGGCTCAAGGAACCCAATCGCTCTCGAACATAGCCATTCCATCTTGGCTCCACAGACTTCCGGTGGGTCATCATCCTTCCAGTAATGTTGTTCGATCTCGCTCTCCAACTGGATGATTGCATCCTTAATTGAAGGTCGAGTCCTCGCGATACTCCGATCTGCTAGCTCTGAATAGCCTGGTGTCCACGCGCGAAGGATTTGAAAGAGCATGCTCTGAGCACGTTTCCGAACGAAAGTATTTCGATGGTCTATATGTGTGAAGAGGGCGTGAAGGAGGACCGGGAGCTGAGGCTTGCAGTCCCAAGATCTTTGTAGCGCAACATCAGACAAGAAGAGCCACGCGTATTGTGCAGATCCAAGTGTAGGCCGCGGTTCATCGAAGAAGAGGTCGTTGAGGTTCGACCAGAGGTCAATATCTTCCTCTTTGGGAAAGTTGAGTTTGTGGTCGATCGCGGGGAGCATTCTCGCAGGCTCTATGACCGAACATAGGTCCTCGAATATCTGTCGCCCAACATGTGTTTGACATAATCCCGTCACGATATTAGTGGCACAACTGATGAACTTGGTGTTCCCAACTTTATTTGCTTGCTCCAACAAGAATCGAATCGCAGCATGTCCATTCGACGGATTGGGTGGATCAACCAGCTTCGCCCACATGACTAGAATCTGCTCCGGATGGCTTTGATTGTAGCGTAGTGTGAGGAGTGTGAGGTAATAGAGACATGTAATACCCTCTTGGGATAGACTCGTCCTATCCTCTGTCATCAAGACAATATGAGGTAGCCAGAACTCTAGACTCTGTAGAAGGAGGAGGATGACGTTCGAAGTCGAGGGTGTTGACGGAAGATTGGGTAACCATTCGCCGACCTGCTTCAGCATATTCGTGGCCTGATCGGGGTGCTCTCCAGCAAGGAAGTCAGAGATCGCTCGATGAGCATGGATATAGGCACACGAGGCCGAACCACCCGCGGTAGCCTCAAATGTGGCCATTGTCAACAGTCCCTGAGATTGGTGATGAATTGCCTCAAGCAGGTGGAATGATCGATGTCGGATGTCTGGATCTGAGTGCCGTAGATTCGAGAACCCAAGGCAGACAACGTGGCTGAAGTCAAAAGAACGCGAGTCACTGGAACACACTACATCCGATACAACTTCGAAGAACTGCCTGCTGCTGGAGCCGGCTTCGGCCACAAGGACAACGGCTCTGGTCATAATACCAGTAATCATTTCCCCAGTCAACTGAGGTGATGACAAGATGGACTTCAATGCCTTTCTGTGGGTAGGAAATTAGATAATATTAAAACGTCATGCCCCAATTTCGCGAACCTTCCACGAGCCTGGCTGGGAGCATGGGCAGAGGCGCAAATTGCCTTTAGCCTGTCCAAAACGGCGGGTGCACACAAAGGTTTCAGTAATTCAGGTGACAGTCTTTCATCCGAACGCTCAGTTGGAGAGTTGGCAGAAAATTCCGGCGGAAACAAAGCCTTTGCCTATCCCACCGTAAGTCATTTGATCAAACTCAGGCCTAAAAAAAATCGACTTACACAAAGCGAAGCTAGGGCTCCAACAGCAGCATGTGATAACAAAGTTGTCTCCGCCTGGAATCTCTCGACCGCATCGGAAGCCTCCATATGAGGACCCGCATTCACCGCAGCCGCCTTCTGCATCGAATGCAATCTCTTCACCGCCCCATCACTCTGTGCTCCAAACTGACACCACTCCTCACACAACCGATACAACGTCAGGTGCATATTCGCGGCCACGAACCGATCAGCATCCTTAATAGAAGCCAACGCATCAAACACCCTCTCAATCGTTCCACAGAAATACCTCCTCAACCTCTGCAAAGAGTAATTCTCCCTCATCTCTGGTGTACTCAAAAACCCTTGCGTACTTCGTATAAACGTCAAAATGTTCATCAAACTCGTTTGTCTCCCTGTTGACCGCTGGCTTTGCAAGAGGTGAGCGGTGAGGAAGTAAATCCTTGCCACGGCCGAATGTAATCTCTCCTGTCTCCTACTCCGGTCCATACTCGCAGCGAGTCCGCCGATACCGGTTTTCCCCCTCGCATCCTCAACAAACTGTCTACTCCCCAATAAGCCAATATTCCCATCTAGCGGCATCGCGATCCCACCCGCAACCTTCACCCTCGGGTCATAATCCGTCTGTCTGCCCGCCAACGACTTCAAGTCCTCCAATAGTTGTGGGTATACATTCGAAGGGAATGAACTAATACACAACACCGCAATGTCTCTGAACAGGGTATACTCTGAATCCAAAAACGGCGTGAGGCGTTTGAACAGGTATCTTGAATTTGGGTATTTCCGAAGCTCTACTTGGGGATCTGCGGAGACGTGTGCTGGGGTAGGTTGTGATGGTGCACCAGAAGGGTTGGTTTCGGGGAGGATTGCGGTTGAACAGATGGTTTTCACCCATATGTGCCATTGGTCAATGATAGCTTTGCTTTCCCTGATCATCCGAAGCCCATCCTTTTCACTGTTGTTCCCAACGGAACCTCCGCGAAACGTGTTTTTGGAGTTGCTAAGGCCAGCGAGTTGGGAGATCTGAGGGTGAAAACGTAGCGCGGCCGCTGCGAGCATATCACGGAAAAGTGGGAGGGAAGATTCGTTATAGTCCATACATGTTTGCATGAAAGACGGATAAACATATCGCCAGAGCTTCTTGTCAGTGTCCTGTGGGCTACTAGCGATATCAAGTATGACGTCCGATTCTCCGTCATTCTTTCTCTGCTTAAGCCGGTCAAGTTCCGGTTGCTCCAAAAGGTCATCATAACCATCGAGATAGGAGTGCTCCGTTCCATGTAGAAGTTTGTCCGTGATATGGAGCGTCAACGTAACGTCCGCTTGCAGCTTCTTCGTGTCCTCGATGAATGACCCGAGGAGGCGAATGACCTCAACTCCTACTGCCCTGACTCCCATCGCACCATGAGCCAGAAGGAACAGACTTGCTGCCTCGAGATCATGACACTGTCTCTCAATATCCTCGACCTCTGCCACTAATGTCGCAACATCCATCTGGACCATATGCATCCTCCACCTCTCCACCATCGCCTTCCACAGTGTCAACAACTTGATACATTCCACAAGCAACTGCGAGCCCGCGGCCTGCAGGATACTAACAGGACTGAACAAGAACGCAGTAAATTGACGAATGACAGTGGAAGCATTCGAAGGTTCTTCCATAATCCTCTTCACAGCTTCCACCGCAGCTTCGCTGAGACTCGGCTCCACATGTAATACGCCTCGCAGAAGCATATCTACCGCCTCGCTGAATGGGATTGAGGAATGTAAACACCTCGGCCAGGCTGTGAAACACGTTTGCAAGAGGTTGATCTGGGGTGAAAATTGCATCGGGTATGCAGTAACGTAGAATTCTCCATGCTTCCTGACCAAATAATTGCTAGATTCTTCGAAAGTGGGATTGATGCGAGAATAAGACCACTGCTCCTCGAGGACGGACATGTTGCCGATGGCATTGTCACAATATGTAGCGATGAGACCAAGAGTCGTACCGATGCGGTTGACATAATCCTGGATGACGGTCTTGCTTGCAAGAGCGGCAGGAAGTACCGTTGATGAAGTGGGATAGTCCTCCTTCGGCGGTACCACAGAGAAGTCGTGCGTCGATGGCCATGCCGGGATACCATGCTCCTTCTCCATGAGACACAGAGAATGCAAGGTAGCCTGAACAGCGATTGTAATCTTGTCTGGGGCCAACGTCGATATGTTCGCGTTCTTCTGAAGTGCGACCTCTTGTAACAACTCGAGGCACAATTCTCGGCCAATATCGAAATGGCGGGAGAGGATGAAGTGGACCATGTAAGTAAGGAATTCGAGGCGGTCGTCAAGATGAAAGGTAGAGAGTTTTGTGGAATGGAAAAAATGTTTCATAACATTATCTAGTTTGGTAGCGGTTGTGGAAGCTGATTCTTGACAACGATAGAGATAGGTCCAGATGAGTCGCGAGATTCCGTTCATAGCCATGACTCGTGTTGGTTTTTCCTATCTGACTGTCAGAAAACGCAGGTTGGATATGGAGGGCGAAAACGAACCTTGAGCTTGGATATCGACGCTTCGAAGCAAGACACCCAATGTTTCAAGAAGAAGGCCTGCGGCGCAACGCATAGACTGGTGATCGTAAGCGGAAAAGCGACCTGCCAATATCGAGGCTTGGACATCATTTCCCGGGCTTTCGGATAGATGATCTCAATGGCCTTGGCCCATTGAGGATTATTCGTCTCAGCTTGAGCGGTCTCAAAACGGATATAAGAATATTGTCATGTTCAAGGGAGTAGTTCGGCATTACCTTGCTTATTGGATGAAGAATGTGTACTAGCGTTTCTGCAAAGGTCGATTTCAAGCGTAGCCCATGTGCATTTCCAAATGCTTTCGCAAGTGGTTCCATAAACTCCGCCCCCTCCTCAAAAGCTTCATATGGCCAGACCTAAAGGTGACATTTAGTGTTAAGAAAGAAGTCGAACGTGGTCGACTCGCATTGATTTTAATGTGTCTTAGTCCCTGAACCAAATTCTCATATTTCACGTCTGCATCCTTCGGTACTTGGCCATTGGTGATAGGACCAAGTTCAGCCAAGAATCGATCAGTGACACTCATGAACCTGTCAATCAAGATCAGAAGGTAACATTGCAAAGGAGATGTGATACTAACCTGATATTCGCTATGTGACCCAACAACGTCGCGTACAACTCAGCATTCGTCCGGTGGTTCGCAGACTGAGCCAATAACCTCAAATCTGGTCTTCTAAATTGCTCGAATGTCGTCTCCTCCAAGTTATATCCCATTGCCTCACCCAACGCATCCTTCGGAATTGAAGACAATACGTCGATTAGCGCTCGACACATGATGTATATTGAAGCCATGGATTTGCGCTCATTGAGAACATATGGAATATCGTGAGTGCGACCACGGGAAGAAACAGGAGACTGGCTAGCGTGCAGGCGGACGAACTCGCCACCGACGGTCTCGTTCTGGCTTCTTCTCCAGCGCATTATGGAGTCTATCACTGCCTTGGATTGCTTCTGGGCGATCTGGCCGAGAGAACGGAGAGTTTCGTCAAACTTCGTATCAACCCCTGGACCCATGAAATCGGGCAGAAGAGGATCTTGGTCCTGTGACCATTGAGTTTGGAGTGAAGAGAAGAGAAGAATAATACTTACAAAAGGATGACGAAGGAAGTTGTCGATCTTGCGTTCCGCGAAAGTAACGAAGCGAATGAAAACCGCATGGAGAGCAAAATCTGAAGGTGTTTTGGGGTCCATAACCACTTTCTCTTCATCCAAATCTGTTGGTGGTGTATCGCTTCGACTGAACTGTCCGAAGGGAAGAGGCGGCATAGGCGGTGGTGAGGCTGAGAATGGGTGGCCGAGATCAACACCAAATTCCGATGTGTGGAATGTTGACCCAGAATGCGAGTGCTTAGCGTAGCCATGGCTCTTCGACTTGCCGCGTCCAAAACGAATGTCAGACGACCCGGGAGTCGCTGGTCTTGTGAACCCTGACGTAGTACCTCGGGTGTTGAGCGGCTGGCTATGATTCAGCGACGATGTCGAGCGGTTGAATGGGTTCTTAAGTACTGGATAGGATGTGTCTAGTTGTGGTACGGGCGGAAGATCGTTGTTATTCTTCCCACTGCTCTTGAATGCGTTGCGTATTGAGGCGAAGGAAGGCTTTTTTCCGAAAGCGGAGCCCGTGTTGCTAACGGATGGTTGAGAAGAGTGGCCAAAGGTTCCACTCCGCTTAGCCGTGAAGCCCTTCGTAGTTGTAGTTTGGGAACTGGTAGAGTCGATGGAGGCGGAAGAATCCCCTCGGGTATGTGAAAAGAAACTTCGTTCGCCGAAACCTGCAAGAGGCGTAGAAGCGGTGGGCGAATCCCAACCAGAACTTGCTCCTCCGAAACCTCCTCCGAAGCCGAATCCCCCGCCGGAACGTCCAAAGGGCGTAGGCGTAGAGCCTGCACCGCCGTCATCAAAATCTTGAAAGTGACATGAATAAAGCAAAGTCGAAAAACGGGATTTTATGTCGAGTACTCACCTGGTATTGTTATCTGTATCCCCTCGCTCATTTTCGCGCCAACTTGGTATTAACTCCCCGGAATTTCAAGGACCAGCCAGTAACGAAGAACGAGCACTTGACCAGAAGCGCAACAAAGTGGATTGATTTGTGGGCTACGGATAGAAGGACAATAAGAGAAGGATAGAATGGATGTGGGCACAGAAACTGGGCCTGGCAGGAAAGCTCAAGGGAGGCAGGAGGAGGTGGTGGACATCAAGGCCAAAGAAGGCTGGAACAGGTTTGGGCGGCTGTTGCGTAAAATCTGCCCTGATCATCCCTTTACCAACTCTGGTAAAATATTCCTCCCCTTAACGCCACTTCACAATGTCAAAACTGTAGATACATTAATCCTATAACACTATTACTTTGTACTAACGACAAGCAACCGTTGGACAACAATGCCGGAACAGGGACAAGAACAAGACGGCTTGTATGCAGGTAGCTTTGTCAGCCAGGCGTCTCAAGCCGATATGTGGCATCATCCCTAGCCTTCCCACCCGATACTGGTACCGGAGGGCCTGAATAATCACCTACTTGCAATAAAATCATAGTTATGATTAACCACCATGGTACATCTTTCCTGATTTCACTTTTTACTCCGTCGCCATAATTACGACGAATATCTACCGAGGATCTGACCATCCTATCACCCTCTTGGGATAAACAGCCTAGGCCATACGGCGTTAACTGTCGTGGGCGTCATTGGCTTTGGTTGCTCGACATCCACAAATACACATACATATATTTATTTCCATACCCAATCGAGTTCCTGAATTTGGGTAGAGCCCAAAACTTGCCATTCTTACCCAGCTGTTCGTCGAGATGTCCCACCCGCGAAAGGTTGGATTATGATTCCCTCATACAGGATACCCAACCTCCTAACTGGTCAGAAGAAATAGCAAAGATAGAAAGAATTGTAGGGCCGGAGAGGGACGGCCCAAAGAAAAAGTCCGTCCGCCAGTCTGTCTGACGTATGTCGACAACCTCTCCAACGCTCAAAGGCTGTATCTGAGACCAGCCCCTCCTTTGTCAGGGAGACTATGCTCTGCATTTGTTGGACCTTTTGGTATTGGGACCAACGCCAACAGATCGATATTCATGACGATCCCCCGAAAATTTCCACTTTCCGACCCCAAGAGGCCATTGTTATCTGTATACAGCTTCCAAGAGACTCTGCTCGAATTAGCTATATGTCAAGGTTCTTGTAGCTCTCCTTGGACTTGCCTGAAGAACTTATTTCGGGCAGCCCATCCCAATATAGATGATTATTTCCGGTCTCTCAAGTACCTTATCTGTGAGTAGGATGCGAATCATTTGCAAGCAAACCCACTGACTGCTGTTCAAACGCAATAAATTCGATGGAATATGCACATTTTACCAGACCCCACCGCCACTTCTCTAATCGAGGATAAATGGTAATTGATTAGATGTCGGCAATTAAGTATTGCCTTCCATATCAAGTCGTGAGAAAAACGATCAGGACGCGCGTCGCGTTCGCTAATCTGTCCAACCCGCCCCGTCTTGTAATCCTATAATCATTCCTTGCATACCATGACAAAAGCCCAGGAATTCTCTATCAAGGTTCAATCGGAGGACCCGAAGAAGAAAGAAAAGCCTGGAGAAGAGCCCGACAAAGCCGAAGGTTCCTCCAAGTTATTGGGGTCCAAGAAGGAAGATGGAAAGGAAGGTGAAAGTGAAGAGCTCGTACGTTGTTCTCCTGCGCGTGTATCTGGTCTTAGGATACTGACATGAATGGTATACCCCAGTCGGAAGAGGATCAGCAGCTGAAGGCGGAACTAGAGATGTTGGTCGAACGGTTGAAGGTATTTGATTTCTTGACCTTACTATCTCGGAAATGCTAAAGGACGAAAAGGAATCGAATACCGAATTATATGGACCAGCTTTAGAAACCCTTCGTACCCTCATCCGAACTTCCACATCTTCTATGACGTCTGTACCCAAACCACTCAAGTTTCTAAGACCCCACTACCCCGACCTTCAAGCCTTGTACGAAACATGGCCACCATCTGAGGATAAGGTAATTTCATGTCAAGGCCAATCTATCAAGAGCACTCATCCCATTGATATAGAGCCTCTTTGCTGATATTCTTTCCGTGCTTGCCATGACGTATTCCGATACACAACCTCGCGGTACCCTCCGCTATCGCCTTCTCGCCGCTTCCCTTCGCCCTCCCTTCTCTCCTTTAGCTGATCCAGGCTCATGGGGTCACGAGTATGTCCGACACCTCGCTGCGGAACTTGGCGAGGAATACAACCTGCGCGAGGAAGAGACTGCTGGGATCAACGGTACTCCCGAACATCCTCCCCTTCCCGGTTCTTTTGATGATCTTCGTGCATTGGCGAAGGATTGTGCTGTATTCTTGCTCAACCACAATGCCGAGCCGGATGCTGTAGATCTTCTCGAGGAGCTGGAGATTGTTGATGAGATCGTACTGCTTGTGGACGAAAACAACTTCAACAGAGTTTGCCAGTACATGATTCGGTTCGTTCTTTTTATACGTGAGCTAGAATATCACCCGACTCATCACTTTCTCTATATAGATGCGTCAATCTACTTCCACCTCCAGACGACATCAATTTCTTGACAACGGCACATGCAATCTACGTCCAATATCGCAAATTCCCTGAGGCACTTGCGCTTTCAATCAGACTCGCCAACCCGGACATGATTCGCGAAGATTTCAACGCACCCGGGAATCCGTACGTCGCCTCCCTTGTCTTTCAACATGTTTAGTAAATGTGACCCATTTTCTAGTTTAATGAAACGCCAACTAGCATTTATAATTGCTCGCGCCCAAATACCACTAGAATGGCTGCATCCGATTGAAGACTCTGATACCGAAGAAATGATCGAGGAGTTCCCAGAAGACTTGATTGAATGTCTGAGCAACGCTCACTTGAGTATGCATTTCCGAGATTTTGGCAAGGAGTTGGGCGTACTAGAGCCCAAGTCCCTCGAAGATGTCTATAAATCACATCTAGAGAATACAAGTATGTTTACACGCATTCAGCCCATCCGCCATCGTATTGACGCAGCTGTGCTAGGACCGGGTGTGACGGCCAATATCGATTCTGCGCGAGCCAATTTGGCTGGCACTTTTGTGAATGCCTTCGTAAACGCTGGTTTTGGAAATGACAAGCTGTTGGTTGAGGCTGATGAGGGTAATAGTTGGATATACAAGAACAAGGATCATGGTGCGTTTTGTCCTGAGCATTTTGCACAGCTTCCCTACTCACAGCTTGTAGGTATGCTGAGTGCGACAGCGTCTTTGGGTCTGAGTTTGCTCTGGGATACCGATATTGGTCTTTCGCACGTGGATAAATATACCTATTCGTCGGAAGAAAACATAAAAGTGCGTCTATTAGGTCATCGTTCTTGGAGTATCATCTAATGTTTCCCTCAGGCAGGAGCTCTTCT
>QFDT01002273.1:0-29765 GCA_003315915.1 Macrolepiota dolichaula
TGGGTGGTTGGTGCTTCCGTTGCCTCAGCTGCCAGTTCTGACGCTTTGAACTCGGCCTCTAAACGTTCTCGCGCTCGAACTACCTTGGACTGTAGGTAGTGTGAATATGCAGGAGGTACTTGCTTTCCGGTTGCTGGCTTCTCAGCTGGCTTTGGCTCGGGTGGTGAGTTGGCTTTGAACAGGTGCTCATAGTTCTAGAGGTGAGGTTATTCCAAGAAAACGCTAGTCGGGGTATTTCGTGACGCACCTTGAGAATTTGCTCCATCTCTTCCTCCCGCTTCACGTTCAGAATCAGCTGCGCCTCGTCCACCGTCATCCGGTGTTGCAGAGTCAGGTTGTCGGTAACAGAGCCGGATGTAGCATGACCGACGCCTGCGACGTCACCGCCCATGGCCGCCTGCGGTGAAGTCTTTGCATCTAGGACGTGTTTCAATATTCTTGTTCATGATAAGTATGAAAGGATGTACATACTCTTGACGGCTTGTCGTCCAGCCTCGAAAAAGGCCTTACCGAGGATGCGGCTGCCCGTGACAAAAATCTGGACAATAGCCTTTGGCGAAGACTAAAAGTGTTGAGTCAGTACAAGAGAGAAGGAGGGAGAGCAGACGACTTGCCATGGAAGAATGGACTAAGCGTTGACGCTCCAGACAGGAAAAATCCCAAAGGTGCAAATGGGCTGCACGTGAGAACTTTTCCAAAAATTTGGACTCTTCTCCCACTTCATCTAATGCCTCAGTCGACTCATGAATCGCCACTGAAAAAGCGGAAATCTCATCCAGACAATACCTCGCCATCAAATAAAAAAATAAAAAAGTCTTCCGATAGTCCCGAAGGCGAATTCCATGTTATCAATGCCTCACTCTCGCTCTCCGTACCTCCCATATTCGCTAATAATCCTCGTGAAGGTGTAGAGGAGATGCTAGACTCTATGGTTATGAGGTACATCCCGAACCTAAACCGAAGCCGACATCCTACAAACAATTCCTTGCTTCAGATATATTCCTGCTTTTCGCGGCGTCGTTCTCTCGCATTCTAATTTAACATTCACTGATAAGCGGGCAACAATAAAAGCTGACTGTCCATTCCTTGTCTGCAATGTTGTATTCGACGCCACGGTGTGGAGTCCAAGAGTTGGCATGAAACTAGGCACGTCTTAGAGATAATCACACATATTTAACATTAACATCTCGTGTAGTGGGTAAAGTGAACCTGTGCTCGCCAGATCACGTATCTCTCTTGATACACCGTACCTTCAACGCTTCCATACCCCGACACCATATACCAACAAGTGTCTGGCAATTTGAATACGGACCAGCTGAAAACGATCCAGAATATGGACCCGAGGCTCCAGAGTCGGAAGATGGATCCGGACAGGAAGGACAAGAGAGTGCGGGTAAATGGACCAACCAGCTGACAGGAGAAAGGCTGGGTGGGGAACAAGGGTACCTTGAATTTACAGTTATTGGGTGAGCTCTTGCCTGGAAACTGTTGTTCTATGTCGCTCACAGGACTGCCTAGCTTGACGGTGGCGAATGAGATGCTTTCGTTACAAGGGTCAATACAGAACGATCCTTTCTCTCCAAAACACGTTGCTCGTATGCACCAAGTACGGCAAGCTGAGGATGCCGAGACAGACGTGGACAAAATTGAAGCAGAGCTTGAGGAGGAATCAGAAGATGATGAAGTTGGCAGTGAAGTAGACACCTTCAAATTATTGGGTCATAAAGCTGCGCAAGCGATTGCCGTGGATAAACAAAAGCAGGAGCATGAAGAATTGCAGTCAGAATTACCAAAGAAAAAGCGGAAAGGGCACAAGGAGGATGACCAGGCATTGGGGTCCAAAAAAAAGCGAAAAAAGTCCAAGTAGCGTTTCAAATTGCGAATCTTATTTACTTTTACATAGTATGGGTGTCAATCATGAGTCGGTGCGAGTCAAGGACACTCCTAATGCACTCTTACCAAGTCATTGTCACTACTGCATTACCCATAATGGAAGACGTGCACATCTGTTACCCGGCCCTCGTCATTCAAAATCTGCAATGCATCAGCATTAGTCAACAAAAGGAATTATGCCCTCACTCCTGGAACACCCAGAATATTCTCTTCATCCAATACCAACTCACGGAACTCGTATATATCCTGCGAGGAGCGCACCATGTATGACAAAGACGAGTAAACGATGTCTTCAAAGCAATGGTTTGGATCATCCAAAGGATCCAGGGAATGGACAACAGCCTTTGTATGGACCTGGGGGAGGGACAAAGGCTCTACCTCTACCTCTCTTGGTACATCAAACAAAACGTCTGATTCATTGGCCCCGTATTCCTCATTGTCTTGCAACAGCTCGCTCTCCATGCGCTCGTGTCCGTCACTGAGACCCGGGTTCCAGTTGGCCTCGTTCCGGGGCTTGGTTTCGGGCGTGCGCTCCTCTAAGGGTGAGGCTTTCGCCGCGGCTTTCTCATTAAAGTCGATCAGAATTAGGGGGGTTGTTGTACCCAAAGGTAACGGGGCATATCTTTGACCAAACACCGCTGAAATCGCCCCTATCTGATAGCCATCAATGCTGCTTTTGCTGAACCATCGACAATTAGAGGGTCCCCATTTGTCGTATGGTACGGCATTTGGCCGTCCATCGGACGGGAGAGATGTGGAAAAGGTGTTAAGACATTCCACGAGCGAACTGCGATGAATGAAGAATGTAAAATCTGCCCTGTCCTGAGGTAAATTAGTAGACTGGACGATAATGTTGAATATGGCTATAGCATGGTATGAATCGTTGTGGAACGGCTTTGATGCATTCCATGGCCCATTTGTTGGATTAGGTTCGGCACGGCACCAAATATAACCAAAGGCCTTGTCAGTGCGAAGTCGAGGTAAGGAGAGGATAAAGCACGGCTGATGAGAAGTTGTGTCTTGTGGATGATGTGAAATCTGCCAGTACTCCAGTTCACCCGTTGTCGTGTTCGGAAGCAGAAATGTGTGTGTAGTGAGGAATAGAGGGAAGGAGTATGAACCATATGGCGCTCTCAGCCTCTTCCGGTTGATGCTTCAGCATCGTATATAGAAGAAAGTGGGAGGTGCCACGAACCATCTTCAACTTGCCGGTTTTCCACTCGTATACGTGCACCTGGTCGTCAGGTTTATGAATTCCTGCGCGATCCCGCAGAATCAACACCAAGTGGTCTCCAACACACTCCACTGTAGACCATGGTCGTCTAAATATCTCGTGCGTGTCCAAGGAGATGACGCGTTGGGCATTAGGATGTGGCTCCCCAGTAGAAAGTTGGTTGAGATAAACCCGAACCTCGTGTATAACCCGGGGCCTGGCCACAGTTGAATGCACGATTCGCGGTCGTCTACCAAAGGGGTCTGTTACCAGGATCAAACGTCGGCGATACAAGACTCACACTGTGACAAGGATGTAGAGATCGTGCTCGTGTACACGCCTTGCCGCATCGATTAGCAATTGTTTTGAATAAACCTTTTCCCATTTGACTTCCTGGTCAGCTCGGCAAGGCAATTGTGTTTCGTAGAGTGTCCCATCCGTATATACGAGAGAAAGGATGCCTTCCGACAATCGGCGTCGTTTCCATTTAGCCACAACAGGAACATTGATGATACTATCGAAGCTGGAATTGATTCCCTCCCAGCGCCGTTCTCTTGCAAGAAGCTGCCGCAGACGTTCAGAAATAGGGACTTGGCAATGAGGATTATCCACCAATCCATAGATTCCGAGATGAATATAATATTGGATTATGGCTGACCCAGATATGAGAACATGGAGATGGCGATTCACTCTTTGGCAGTTGGCTACCGAAGTAAAAGGCAGGTAAAGGAGGATATGCGTCAGGAGCTCGGGTGGTAGATCAAAGAGCATTTGTTTGCCTTGTCTGCTAACAATTCGCGAGTGACAGAATAACACAAGAGTGATTGAATGTTCTCACACCCTTTTCGTCACGGCCCTATTATGTTCTGTAAGAGCTGTGAACGGCCCTGAATTGCCTCGGCGGTGTTGTGATCGTCCAAAATGTCAACTCGTCGTAAAGACACGCAGAACAACGTGCGGTACAAAATGACGAAGATGAAGGCGCTACCAGGGTTCGAACCTGGGTTTCAGGAATATGAGGAGAGGTCAGAATCCTGAGTGATAACCACTACACTATAGCGCCATTAAGAAACAAATGAATGATGACGTTATTCGAGGGACAGGGGTGGTTACGGGGGATGTAGTCGGGAGGTGTTGATTGTTGTGTGCGATGACCACGAATCCGTCGCACATACTGATAGCGCGTAACTCGCGAGGTCCGAACAATCCCATCGCCTCTCTGAGCTCTCCCACAGAGACTCACGCCGCTGCTGCTGGTATATTCCGCTCGTCGGGTTCTCCCCCATGGGTCCTACAGGAATACGAGTCTGACGATGTCGTCTCGGAAATCAGTATCGACGACCCTGACCAGGCAATAGAAGTCGACGAGACCTTCACAAAGAGCAGCAGGTTTCCAGGCACCGTCAAGATCGTCGTTGAGAGTACAACCTTTTGGTCCGTCACTCCGCCCATCTTCCAAATCTTCATTCATTCATTGACTCGTTCTCAGGGCTCATAAGGAAGTTCTCTACTTTGCTTCCCCGTTCTTTGAGGCCGCATTGAGTGGTCATTGGTCCGAGACTGGCCGGCCGCCATCCATGTCCTCTGTCATTACCATCTCACAGCCCCCTACCATCCCAGGCGACCGCCCAGGCGCAGAGGCCGAGATGTCCTTCGCACTCATGGATCCAGAGACAGACCCTGTAGAGATCGAAGCCCTCTTTGACACAGATGCAGTCAAAGTGTGTGAAAATGAAGGCAGCGACGTAGAAGCGGCATACCCATCTAAGTCCCAGGTCCACGATGATACTCTGGCAAAATTGCAAGGATCGAACTCGGCACACGAAAAGTCTGCTTCCGAAGACTCTACCCCTAGCCTGCGCAAGGTTTCTGCCGCCCATGCAAAAGTTAAGCGGCGGCCCAAGGATGGCCCGGATGCAGTTATCGTCCTCAAGGAGGAGCGAGTGCGTGGGCGTCCACATTCCTATCGGAGCAATGCCACTCATTCTATTCATCATGTTCTAGGCGAGCACATTCCATGACTTCCTCAAATTTGTATACCCACAGTACGCAACTATCTCGTCTCATTGATAATTATTAGGCTAACCCCTGTTCCAGTCTGGAATGCACTATTACGTGGAATAATGTTGAAAGTTTGATGAATATCTCCCACAAGCTCTGCGTTACATCACTCCAACAGGAATGCCTCAAGTTCCTCATCACTCACGCCGCCGGTCGGCCCATCAAGGCTATGCGCATAGCAGAGCTGTTCGAAGAGGAAGAACTCTATCGAGAGGCAAGCCGCTTTGTGCTGGACAATCCTGGTGGATGGTCCGAACATGAACTTAATACCCTCAGCAAGGAGACACTACTCAAACTAGAAAAACGGTACTTTTTTCCTTGGGTCCTCGGTCAACCCAACTGACCTTGTCCGAAGACGAACATGGTTCCTCGAGCGCGTCCTTAAACTTGGTCTCACTCAAGTCAATAAGGAATATCAATGCGTAAGCTCCATCCCTTTCATCCGACCCCTCGATTCACCTTTCCCCCTCCCCAGTGTGCGACTTGCCCTGACCCAACCTCGTGCGCGCGTTTGCTCGACGAGAAATGGAGACAAGCGTATAATGCGGTGTTCCGCTTCGGTCCTCCCCAACCTTCCATGGTTTTCCGATACCTCCGTCAACTTGAAGGGGTTAGCCCGCCCCTATCCCTCACGCAAACTACCTGTCAAGCCAGTGCAAAGGCTTTCACTGCTACTCGTATGTGACATTTTCATAATATCATCCAAATCGATGTGTCTGAGAATCTCATTATAGTATTTGACCGTATGTTCTCTCTTGGTGTGAGGGTTGAGAATGTTCCGATAAATGGTCGCGTTACGGCGGCAGCAGTCGCTGGTGCTGCCACTGGACCCCGGCGCCACTTTCTCTATTGTACACTCAACCCTGATAAACCCAGGAAATCTCGAGAGGTGCTTTAACTCGAAGATCATGATACCGTATTTATATACCGATAACTTTCTTATTTGCCCTTTTCTTCAAGTATCAAATAATCATCTCGCTACTCTCATTGCTTATCTTTCGTTGGGGTCTGCGCACCCCTCGGTGTAATGATATAAGAATATTAAACATACTTCTGTAACGACTGTTTTCGCTCTAAGATACATCCTTGAATGGAGAGGTATGAGTGGGTATTCAGAACATGAATGAGATGAGAGATAGTTTGATGTGCAAATGAAACAAAAATGTAACACAAAGACTAGTGATCCTCTGTCGTATAAATAATAATGGATAGACACAACATGAAATACATACAAGGAGAAATTGCGAAAGGCCCCGAACGAAACGAAAAACCGACCCGCAAATGCATACAAAGGAATGCTATAAGAATGTATCAAACATGGTGGGAGAGTGGGGCTGCTTCGTTGAACAGCCGAGGAGCATTCTCAATGAGCCATTCAACGAAAAGCGCTCGCTGGGCCATGTCACTAAATTCGGCACCTGGATCCGGGGACTTGATGAGCGTAGCTAGAAAAACGAGCCAGTCAGGTTGACTAGATCTGTATGAGGTGACAAAACAACACCAACGCCCAAACACGACACCCAGATTTCTGGCAGTCATTAAATTGTTTTCGCTATGCTCATGAATGCTGGAAGAAAAATCCGTGAGTCAAGAGGTGTCACACAAGCATGCAAGTACCCACTGATTGAGATGAATCATCAACAAGCGAAGTGTATGATAGTGTTCGCTCGGTAGCTGTTTGACAAGGTCGGATAACGTCCTGTTTTTGATGGCGATATCCTTAATAGTAATACCGTGCACAAACTGTTCATAGAGTTCGAATGTAAGGATTGGGTTAGGCAGCGAGCGGAAATAGTTTTTGAGGACAGAGGTAACACTACAGATGTCGTTGAATCTGTCTGTATCGAACAAGTCAAATGTGGTGTAGTCTCCACGTTCGAAAAGCTGAGTGATCGTCTTGGACTGGCCAGAGCCACCTGTCTTGCGATATATACCCTCATAATCGAGGGCCATCGCCTCCACAGCTTGGATACACTTCTCCACAATGATTGGTACTTGGCGGTCATCGCCTTGGCGGTCGGCTTGTACCTGTTCAGCAAGATCTCGGCCAAACATGGAAGGAACTGTGACGATATTTTAAAAAGGACGGTTTGATTTATTGATCCAACTTGAGACTCACTCAGAACCGCCTGGGTGTCTTCCCTCTTATGCTGTGATGCGCAAGGCAGTTGCACACCTGTCACACAGCGGGAATGGACCGACATGTGGCAGACTAGAGATATGGTTTAGCGCACCGTCTAAATTTGATTGGAATTAGGTGAAACGCACTTGTGCACCGGAGCTGAGAGCCCCACAATTTGTCTCCGCAGTGATCGCACCGGGTGAATCGCAGTATACTGACTTGTTGGAAGTTGTGTTCCAAATAGCCCTTATTTTTATGCAGGTCGTGTACAGATGCCGGGGAGGCAGCAGCTTTCGACTTGTTGGATGGGATCCACTTGAGTTTACGAGGTGTATGCATGTCCACGTCTGGTTTCGGTGGTTTCATGTATCTATCAGAGTCGTCGTGCGCGTTGAGTGTTGACGACCCACTGGTGGAAGCGCTAAGGGAGGGAGCCAATGACTGTCCAGAGGTCTTTGATTTCTCGAAAGATGGACGAGGACTAGGGCCACTGACGACCTGGCCCTGCCTGAGGGGAGCTTCAGGGATCGCTTCCAATCTACGAGAGTATATGTGGCTCAATTGTGCAAGTTCCTCGTTGCGAGCATTAAGGGCAGTCGTCTCCTCAAGGAACATGTCTCGAATAGCCTTGAGCTCTGCGATCTCCCGAGTGAGAGTTTCCCTTTCTTCGGTGAGGGGAACCAATTCCCGTTGGTATTGCCTCTTGAGAGTATCAAGGCGCTTCGTTATAGAACGTCCAAGATTAACTGCTGGTTTCTCGGGGGTTGCCAAGCTATAGAATTGATTTAGAAACGAAGATTTTAATTGTGATTACGTAGATAACGCACCTCTTGGTCGACGATAGCTCTTCCATCTCAGCCAGGGCCATATCCCGTTCGAGCTTCAACCTCGACAGATCGTGTTCCAAACCAGACAGACTATCGTTCAGCTCCTTTGATATTTGTTGCCTGACCTCGTGCCGTCTATCTTCGCTCGACATCGCCGTCAATTTAGCCGCTTGTCCAGATAAGAGAACGCGCAGGCGGGTGACCTCTGCTTCAGCATCACGCCTCGCCTTTTGCTCTTTGTCATACTCAGCCTGAGCTAGATATACGCCGTCGATGAAAGTCTTGCTTGTCCTCTGCGAGAGAAACGCTACTTGAGTCATCAACAAAACGAAGAGTGCATCACCCACGAACCTTCATTCCGTCAAATTTTTCCTTTAAATCACCGTAGGCCACCTTCCTCGAATCCAACATGGTGATGACGGATTCTACAAAGTCGACGTCTAGACGAACTTGCTTGACACCGTGCTCCTGTGACCCCTTGATCGCTTCACGCAGTTGTTCCGTAATCGAATCTGACCCACTGCGTCGGGATGTTGGCTCGCCTGGGCTTGAATCCATTACAGTAGTGTGATTACTGCTAGTGGGCCTGAGTTCATTTTTTGAAGGCCTGCGTTCTATTGGATTGTGAGGAGGGTCAAGAGCTGGCAGTGGTCTCTTCTCAGCGGAGCCCTTCTTTCGAACTTCTAGGGGTCTGCGGGAACGTTGAGCACGACAACCGGAAAAATTATTTTTTGAAACATACTTGTTGAAAATGAATCGCTCTTCTGAAGTGGATGTCTTTGTTTGATTATGAGGCGTGTGCTCGGCTGTTGCCAAAGGTGGCGAAGGAGTGGATGTCAGAGTCGTCTCTGATGACGTTTTCGGGAGTATAGGAGGGTCTTCGGTCGATGTCTCTTGTAACAGTGCCGCCATTCCATCCAAAGACTTCAATGGAGAGGGTCCCTGAACAGAATTCAGTAACTCACTGAAATCTGCACCGGTCATTGAGAATCGTATGGGAGGGAGGGCGGGGGCGATGAAGGTTGCATGCGAGGTGCGTTCGACGGGTGATGACTCCGACATGTCATCAGATACATCTTGTTGGGACAAGACGGAGGCGTCTGGACCGTCGCTCAGAACAGGGGATTGAATATCCAGCTGCTCATCGTCACTCTTTGGAGGAGGTACTGGAGGTAGGGAACGGCGATGGTCAGGCATTGGGCTTGCTGCTTCGCCTGCTGCGTCGGAGTCTGATCCGTCTTCAATGCCTCGGGGTACGTCTATTTGATGGTATGGAGAATTGGATCTTGAGCTCACCGCCGATCCCCGTTCCTCGGCACTGAGGTTCGACGTCGATGACAACCTGTTGTCATTGACTTGAGGGTGTGATCGAACGCTCGTACCGTCAATTTGATTCGTAGCTGTGTGCACAGCAGGACTCGGAGAGCGAGATGGCTCTCTTGATCTACCTTGGGAAGGTTTGAGGACGACAGTTCGATCTTCGTTGTCCAAAGTGACTACAGAAGATGAGCGGGAACGTGTCACTTCTTTATCTGTCGGCGTCACGAAAGAGTAGTAGCTATGAATAGAACTGCCTTGAGAAATGGGACGGGAAGGCTGCCCTTGCCCACCTCGGGATAGAGGCTCATTGCCACCACCACCAGGAAGGGCTGGTGAATGCATAGAAAAGGCAGCAGAAATAGGGGACAAGGTTGCATTCGTGTTTGCAGAGGGGAGTGCCGCGCTGAAATTAGGAAGGATTAAACCGGGATTGATAGAACGGCGCTTTTCCTGCCTGGATGTGACAGTAAGTCCTTCTGATGTGGTGTTGTTGTTGTTGTTGTTGTTGTTGTTGTTGTTGTTGTTGTTGTTATTGTTGTTCGACGTCGGTTTCTGGCCAAATAAAACATGTAGGGGACGAACGCCGTCGTCGTAGCTTCGACGTCGATCATCGGGATCTATACTTGGATCGAGAGAGGGCACCGGAAGAGTGGATGTTTTTGTAGGATTAGGACGCTCGCCTTCAGGTGGGGGTGCAACGGTAACGGCAGGATTTGAGGGGAAGGATGAGAATGAGGGCGAATGAAGGTGCATGGCTGCCGAATTGTTGCTAGACTGAGAGTTTGGTTGAGGAGACAAGGTTCCGTTTTGGATGCTGGGGGGACCTTTGGGTTTGACAGTTGGGCGCGCATATGCAGAACTTTCGGTGCTCCGTGCAGTGCTTGGACGAGATGTATCATGATGGGTAGCTGACGACAGATTTCCATTTGATCTGGACGACGATGGTCGCGAGAGCGAATCGTGTCCTGGATTTGATGACTGTGGATCACAAATCATTCTATCACTATCATGGGACTAACGATGATGAGACGTACGCCACTATCCTGATGATAATTTCTAGCGTCTCTATCCCGCGTTCTTGAAGATCCGCTACCTCCATTCCGTTCGCGCTCGGCCTTTTTCTGAGTATATTTTCTGATCTTAATCATACGCTCGTTGTGGCACTTCATGCAGTATATGCCTTGGCTGGTCTTTGCAAAGACAAGCTCGTCGATTCGGGTTTTGCATACTTTACATTTAAAGCAATGTGCGTGGTAAGAGTCGTCACCGGTCATGATAGCTTCATCGAGGATCGGTTGATGGCAGACATTGCAATTGTAAGAGCAATTGGCGCATATGGGAGATCCATCAGAGAGTAATAGGAGGTTGGTGTCTGCTGTAACTCGATTTCCACACTTGGCACATTTGAAGCAAGCAACGTGGAAGAATGATTGACTGTGGAAGACAAGAGAGTTAGTTTCATTTATCAGAAATTATGGTTGGCAGGTGCCGAAATCACATCAGAGGATTCCCATTGTGAAAGTTGTATATACACTGAACGAAAAGAATAAAACAGAAGGAACTGACCCGAATGCTACCACAAGACCGCCTTGCTCATTTACAGCCGACTTCTTACAACCCGGACATAGTCTATCCTCGATAGCAACTGAGTCTGAGGAGTTGCGTGCAGAGTGTTGGCCGTCAAGATGGGGTTGCTCATGAAGGGGAAGGGGAGAAGTCATAGAAGCGAGCATGTCGCGGTTGTCAGGCGATGATCACACAGCGAGGTGGTAAAGGTGGACTTGGGGGATTGATTAGCGGCCAGCGTTGAAGGCGTTGAGGGTGCAGGAGAATGAGCAGGTGGGGAAGAGTAGGAGAGATGAGGGGGAGTGAGAGAGAGATGGAGGGAAGTAGAGACGGAAGAAATGTGTGGAATCCAACTGATAGAAATGTATCCCTCTCAACCTAGAGAGACCGTTTCAACGCGAGCGCGTCACACAGGTCACCTTTCTGTCACGCACACAGCGTCTAAAGAGGAAGGTGTAGCCGTATCAGGAAGCTGGTAACTCCATCTATCTGGTATTTTTTCCGTCGACTGCATGTGGCAGTGTTATTTCCCCTGGACAAAGTACTCCACAGAAGCCTGGACACTGGCGAGCGCCTGGCAACCTCAATCACCACGTTACTTTTTGTCGTCGCCGCGATAATTCCGTGTTAGCTGCCCCGTATATCAGTCACCACAGAGACTCCTCGGCATCGATCTACCAACACAACCTCACAACAGGGATTCTGTTCTCCAGATCCTGTCAGCAACGATACACAGAGGCGCCATCAGACCCATCAATACATCACATGCCACTCAGCTGACTCGATGTCTAAATCGAGCACCTACCATCACCCATTGGTCCGTGCGCACTCAGGTCCCTTTATAAGCAAGTGGGGGTGCTTCGTGATTCGGCATCTCTTGTGCTCGGGCATGTACTGTCGCCAGTGAGGTCTTTACCGAGGCACAGTCTTTTGCTGATTGCAAATTACACATCCGAACCCGTCTGTTGGCTTCGGCCTTCAGCAATTTTTGGAAACCCTAGCCTTTTGCTAGTACATACATAGTTGACAAATAAAATTCTGTCTTTGCTCTCTACTCTCACCAGCAGCCATGGCTTTGATCACTTTCTCTGGCTATCCATCTTCTGGCAAGACTACACGTGCAGCTCAGCTTCACCGCCAGTTGTTGAGCACTCTGCAAGATCCTGCCTACCAGGGACCATTTCGCACCATCGAGGTCATTTCTGATGACTCTCTTGGGCTGGAGAGATCTGTCTATGATGGTATGAACTCATTCAGAATTTTATAGAAAGTTTTCTTAAATTTACAGAGAGCCGTGCGGAGAAGCCAGCCAGAGGGGCCCTCTTCACCGCAGTACAACGAGCTCTGGCTCTTGACAAAATCGTCATTCTTGATTCCCTGAATTACATCAAGGGTTTCCGCTATCAGCTCTACTGCGCAGCAAGAGAGGCAAAAGTCCGTGTCTGTACGGTGCGTCCAACCCCATATCTCATAGAATGTCGTTGACTCGGTCATGAAAGTAGGTCTACATCGTCGCAACAGCCGACATCTGTCGAGGATGGAATGATGCGCGCGAGGACGGGCGCAAGTACACCCCCGAGACGTGCGTCCTTCTACCACAGCCGTACACCTATGCTCACTGTGCTTGCAGGTTAGAGAATCTATTTATGCGCTACGAAGAACCGTCATCGATGGTGCGGTGGGATTCTCCCTTGTTCACCGTGCTTTGGTCGGACGAGAGTGTTCCAACTGACTCAATCTGGGAGGCGATCACCAAGGGCAATATCAAGCCGCCCAACTCTGGTACCCTCAACGTAAGCGTCTTCTTGGAGCTGGTTTGGAAAAGCCCACCGCTAAACACCGGCTGTGATATGATAGGTTGCAAAGGCGCCCACTGATGCCCTCCACACGCTCGAGCAGACGACTACTGCGGTGGTATCAGCGATTATGGCCGAGCGAGCCGCAGGACAGGTTCTAGGAGGCCCTGTCAATGTGGCACTCAATGGAGGGGTCAAGGAAAGGATTATGTTGCCAGAACGTAACATTACACTATCTGAGCTGCAGCGTTTGAAGCGGCAGTTTGTAACAATACACAGAAAGGCCATTACATTAGGGACGACAGAAAAGGGAGCGGTTGAGTGGGGAGAGTCCAGCATTGCAGAGAAATTCGGTCGATATGTAGAAGAGAATGTACAACAATAGTATAGTAGAGATAGACATGCACATGGAGAGAACAAAGCCAAAGACGTTGAGACGGAGTATCAACTCCACGTGGTCGGCAAGCACCGACGCCCCTCTCGGCGACACCGTCCATTGTTCTCCACCGTCCGCTTCTCTTCCCCTTTCCGCCACCATGCCTCTCCCTCCAGACAGTACTCTGTCGCTCCTGGGCTACTCCAGGCCCGGCGAAACCCTACACTCACGTCCAAAGCAGGCTATGATTATTCGCATGTCCGACAAGACTCTCGATTTACTAGAATCCTTTCCACAGCTTCACTTTGACTTCTCAGAAAGTCCAGTGGGTTTCTCAATTGCACACCTCCACACTAGCAATATTGATCCTAACTATCCTAGGGTATAACCATCGGTGATACATTCTTTCCTGTGACGCCTGTCCAAGAAACCTCTCCTCATGATCTCTACCTTCGTACCTCTTCGGCTGCTAAACGAAATACACCACTCAAACTCTGCGCCAATATCGCTGGAAAATTCACCGTTGAACGACAACTCGATGACCGAATGACGGACAGACTTCGAGCAAGTACTGTAGATGCTCAAAAGGAACGCGCTGGCCACACCACTATTTTCGTAGAGACACCCACCGATCTCCCACCGCCAAACGGCAAGAAGAGAAAAGAGGCAGCAAGCAATTCCATGTTCAGGAAGCCTATCCGGCCAGCCGATCAACCTCGTCGCCCTCCCCCCGCTACCTCCACTTCCGTGTCTTCAGGAGATGCCTCCCCTGTACCTGGTCCATCACAAAGAAGCAAAGAGGCCCTGCAATCTCTCCGAAACCGCATGATTCGCTGTATCGCCATCGCAGAACGCACCTCTGACCAAGTTGTCAAATTAGTTGGTGCAACTGACCGCAGTGTAACAATGAAGCGAGATATTCTTGAGTTGTTAGAAGAGGTACGCCGTGAATTGATTGCCACATTGTTCATCATTTTTACGTTGATCGTCGTAGGTTGCTGAACCCGTACCTGTACCCAACAACTCCAAGGCTCCCAAAAATTATCGTTTAAAAACCAAGTCATGGTTAGAAGTTCGACCCTACGAACTTCCGGGACTAAGTGAGAGCGAACGCACAACTCTCGCTAGGGCAGCAAAACTTGCGCTTCGCGACCTCAAGATTCCTGAATCTGATCCAGCCTGGAGTCATGTCCAATACCGCAACCCTAATGGCACGTCTTCTTCCAGCGGTGCTCGTAAACAGCCTGCCAACGGGACAGTCCCCTCCAAAGCCGGCCAGTCAGCCGAACCTCCTAAGCGCGGGATTACATCCACAACAGCGAAAGAGAGAAAGGCTGCAAAACCAAAGGATTCTGGGGAGATTATGATGAAAAATGAGAGTATCAAAGCCCCAAGTTCACGGCCATCTACGAGCAACAGCAGTAATCGAGATGATGACGCTGTTAGAGCATTACCCCAGAAACCACCTGCGACACGACCCCGACCAGGTTCCGGTTTCAAAGCCAAACAACCTACTCCCACAGAATCGCGAGATTTTGCAAATGGACGGAGTCCTGTTATCAACGGAAAGGTTGTTCTTGGAGAACCGTCGGGCAGTACTCAGGAGCGCCGCCCTCAGGCAACCTCACAGGCCGCGGAACGACGGCCTAACGCAGCCCCAACTCAAAAGGTTGAGAAGTTACGCAGAGATGAAGTCGCCGCTTCAGATACGGAACGTTCAGATCGGGTCAGAGATAGGGAAAGGGAAAGGGTGCGGGAGAAAGCTCTCAAGGTGAAGGAGAAAGAGAGGGAAATCAGAGATCGGGAACGAGAAAGAAGGGAGCGAGAGAGCGAGCGGGAGGAACGGCAGAGAGACAAGAGGGAGCTCGATAAACAGAGAGAGCGGGAGAGGGCAAAACGAAGGGAAGAGTTAGAAAGTGATAGGGAGCGCGAGCGCGCAAGGAAGAAAACACGCGAACGGGACTGGTCACAGGAGCGAGAGGAAGGGGAGCATTCAGATGATAGTCTTCGTCCTCCCAAACGAAAGAAGATGAGAGATGGCGAAGAGTATGGAGGTTCCGGGGGACGAACGGCACTGAAGAAGCGGAAGATGGAGTCGTCTCCACCGAGGGACGCGAAACACAGGGACTTAGGTCTGCCGAAGAAACCAGATGTTGATCTCCCCTCTCGGCCCAAGATCGCAAAGGAATCTTCCCCACTACCCCCTCCAACTAAAGTCAAGAAAGAGAATTCATTGACTCCGCTACCGCGGATCAAGAAGGAAATGTCCCCGCTACCCCCCCTTCCAAAGATCAAGAAAGAACCCACTCCCATTGCCAAAGTCTCCGCGCCCCCTGCGAAGTCTTCCTCTTCTGCATCATCGACTCAACTGTCGGCCTCGAGGCCAAAACAATCCATAAAGCGACGGCGGGGCTCAGACATTTATACATCGAGCGAAGACGAAGGAGAGATTCGTCCACCTGTCGAAAGCGAATCTGTGCCCCTGCCACTCACTACCAATAACCGTCGTGATGAGGTGCCTCCCCAATCTCGATCTCATACCTCTAGAGTCCCTCCTGCGAGTGATCACGCTGCTCTTAGGTCCCACTATGAATCTTCTTATCTTCCTTATCTGGGCAACTTCCAAATGCTGTTGGGCCAGAAGACTAAGATCTGTAATTTACTCAAGAAGATGGACAAGGGCAGCTCTGGGAGCGTCACGGAGTCTGATGGGGACGGTGATTTATTAGACCCGGAAGAATTGAAGAAATTAACATCAGAGTACTATAACCAACACGAGGATTTGGAGAACATACAGCGAATATTTTCGAAGAAGGATTGATAGGATACGGATGGGAATCATTAGAGTGTATCAATAGTCTGTATTATTTATTACTTTCGTATTCAATGTTACTTGCGGATTAAGCCTGTTATTAATAGCCTAAGAAATATAGGCTGTCAGCCATCCACAAACTATCATATTTCTTTCCATGTTCTGTTCGCCTCTACCGGCCACTTTCCTTCATGCCCGCTACTGCAATCGTCTAAGCTTCGTCTATGCCACCAGCAACACCTATCGCTGTTATTCATTCTGTGTATCCAGACAACTGGACGACAACGGATTCCAAACCCGATATCCTTCACCAACAAGGACGGCAGCTAGGCACAACCCTGAAAGAGGACGAGCAGACCATTGCGATAGATACTGCTATTGTCGATACTACCAGTGACAGTTACATTCCTTATTCACCACCACCTTCGTTGCATGCACCAGTTACAGCGGGGCCATCAGTACCAGAACAAGAAGTCCCTCAACCCACGCCCAGTCCACTGACGCACCCTTCACATCTCAAGGCTCCCACCATCGTTGCTATCGTCCTTCCTCTTGTAATTGTCGGCCTCCTGTGTGGGTTAGGGTTCACCATGTTTATGCGATTCAAGTTCGGGAAGACCATATCGGGAGTGAAAGCGCTCTTTCGCAGGACCCTCCAGAGGCATCGTCCAGCAAAGACGACCACGAAGGTGATACATACTGAAGAAGACACCGTGATCTATATTGGCCCAGCACATCATAACGACCGGGATTCTTTGGAGTTTCAACACCAAAGGAAGAATATGGATAGTCTCTTGGATCTCAAACTGCCCGGAACGGGGATAGCTTTCTTGGACTCGCCCACGAGGACCTCACTGTCTTTCACCCCCGGGGACAGCCACACTATCAGAGCCGATGGTAGCACACCAACTATGACTGGGTTCCTGGAGCGGGTCGAAGCCGAAGAAGCAGATATTACTCTAGCGGTTGGGATCGCACTGAGGGATTGCGCGTACTCGGAGAGCGAGGGCACTTCAGTGGAAGAATGTCCTATAGAGCAGCCGTACCGCACTTGTTTGAATGTCGTCAATAACCCGATGCAAGGCTCCGACGCATCTCACTCAACCCAGCCCACCGCAGAGTCCGATGAGTTTTCGATCATTGCCGCTACCACCCGCTCGTCATTGACTTCCTTTATCGAAATTGAGCGCAACAGTGGATACGAGGACGTGGACTTTGGCGGTTACAGCGACGAAGATATAGGCACAGACGAGCTAGTTTTCGAGGTGGCGCGAGCACAGACACAGAGTTTGGAGATCAAGAAGGGTGTTCTGGTCAACTGGTGTGGACAAGGAGGCTCCCCTTCATCCGTTCTAGACTCGTGCCCAGTAGCATCGAGGCTATCGTCGGCGTATTCTCGCCGTAGCACGCAGCTTCCATCGCTTGTGGTTACATGCCCAAGCACGATGACCCTGCCGATAATAGGACCCAGCTTTAGTAGCATCTCGGTAGACCTGAATGAGTTTCCCCTTCCACCTGATTTCGATTGTAGAGTATTTGAAAAGTTGGATACGTGTTTCCTAGAGGTGCCAGATATTTTCGAAGAATAGTAGAAATTTCCTATTTTTATATGAAGTTGAAGTTGATGGCCACGTGCCCACCACAGGTCGAGGCTGGTGTTCTATTATTGTACAACAATTAACAGCTCTCCACAATGGTTTGTGTCCCTCGCCCCTCCCTTACCCTTTTCGCTCACCCGAAATGCTGTCGTGGATCGCAGTCTTGCTGGCTCTGGCAGTTCTGACTGGCTGGGCTTTCTACCAAACTTTCATCGCACCCAGACACAATCCACTACAGAAGATTGCCGGCCCTCCTTGTAAGGGCTTCATCGGAAATCTATCCAGAGTCTTAGAGTGGGTCCTTACCACTCATACATGGTCCATGAATCTTACAATTAACCAGCCCTGTGTGCTCACCCAAGGTTCATGAAATATATGTAAAGCGATATGGTCGGTCAATGCGTATACGTGGAATCGGTCCAGTGAGTGTGTGAAACCCACGAATGTCAAAACCACTGCTAAACAGGACTCTGGCTAGTGGGATGAACGTCTGCTGACACTGGATCCTCTCTCCGTTCAACATGTCCTCAAGAACTCGACAATATTTGAAAAACCATGGCAATCTCGAAGTCTCATTACGAGCCTCATTGGTTGTGGCATGCTCTCGGCAGAAGGTCACGTACACAAACGACAACGACGTGTTGCGACACCTGCATTCTCGATACAGAACCTCCGTGAATTGATACCTCTGGTGTTCGACAAAGGGAATCAGCTGAAAGACAGATGGGCTGGAATGGTTTCTGCAGGGGGTGTGAAGTCTGGAGATCTTTCTTTGACTTTGGATGTTTGTCATTGGATTAGTAGAGCAACCTTTGATGTCATTGGTGTTGCCGGTCAGTGACAATTTTCTTCATCAGTGAACCCCACACCGAATGACCCTTTTGCAGGCTTTGACTATCACTTCAACGCCATCCATGATGAGTCGAACGAACTTTTCCTTGCCTATAAAGAAATGTTCGAAGTGGCCATCTCTCAAGGTGGGCCCTGGAGAACAATGTTGTCGATTTATGCCCCTTGGATCAACAAAATTCTGGTGAGTACATCGTCTTCACAAATCCTTACGGCGTCTGAGTTTATTTCACAGCCCGATAAACGTCAACGCACAGTTGAACGTTGCCAATGGACCATTCGCCGTGTCGCAGGTAGACTTATACAAGAGAAGAAACGCAAAATACAAGAGGCCGCAAACAATGGCAAAATATACGGTGGAAAAGACCTCCTGAGCCTTTTATGTACGTCACAATTTTCATAGAGGCATCTCACTTTTCACCAACCCCACTTGAGTGAAATCCAACGCTTCAAACGACCTCATGCCGGAAAACCGGATCTCAGACCAGGACATCCTCCACAACATCAATACCTTCATGTTCGCTGGCTCGGATACATCCTCCCTTTCGCTTACATGGACACTTTACCTCCTCGCACAACACCCAGAAATTCAGACCCGTCTCCGAAAGGAACTTCTCTCTGTTGCGCCTACCACTCCTATATCTGATTTAACAGAAGAAGAAATCCAATCCCTCTACGGGAATCTCTCTGGTCTACCGTATCTGCACAATGTCACGAGGGAATCGTTGAGGTTAATTCCTCCGGTCCACTCTTCTATTCGTGTGGCGACCCAGGATGATGAAGTACCGACGATGTATCCTGTACACCGAAGGGATGGCACGGTCGATGAGAGTAGGAGAAGTGTTACGGTGCCAAAAGGAAGCTTCGTCCACGTTGCTGTTGAGGGATTCAACCTTGACAAAGAAATGTGGGGTGAGGACGCCTGGGACTTCAAGTTTGTTAAGCTCTACCTTGGCGTCCCGACTGTAGACTGACCCCTTCCGTTAGACCTGATCGATGGGATGCGCTTCCTGAAAGGGCTCAAGAACTTCCTGGGCTTTTTTCAAATACTCTCACCTTCTCTGCGGGACCACGGGTAAGTAAACGGAACTCAGAAGATCTCTGAACTAATCAACACAAATATCACTTCCTAGTCCTGCATTGGAATGCGGTTTTCTCTTATAGAGATCAAAACTTTCCTTTACATCCTCCTCACACATTTCACCTTCATTCCTACGGGCGAAAAAATCAATCGTGTCAATGTGTAAGTGTTGATTCACGGAATGGTGATGTTTTCCTGACATTGACTTGTGCACTGAATAGTGTTCTGACACGACCCTTTGTTTCCGGAAAGTACAAGGAGGGCAGCCAACTCCCTTTGATAGTCAAACTCTATGATCCGAACACATCCTTGGACGAACAGCCGCCGCTCCCGGTGATGGGTAAATGATGAGGCGCTCCTACCAGCCAGTGCTTTTGTAACAGTACTGTGTTTTCTTGTAATGTGCCCAGTTTGTAGCAATCCCGTAGCTTGTGATGTGTAGTTAAACACCGAATTCTGATTTCTACAAAGCATGACGGTGTTGAATGTTTGCACAATATATATATACATTAGGGACACAACACACATCACAGTAATACATACACTGTTTGGACACCACAACGGCGCATACACTCAAAAACCACAGTACACAGGGACCAAGAAGTCCAAGATGATGACAAAGTTTCGAAACGACAGCGCAGATAAAGTATACAATCAACCTTGCATACCAGCCAGTGGCGCAAGGCCTCCTGGAGTTGAACCCGCGGCTGTTGATCTTTGAGTCCTTCCCCTCAACTGTCGTCCCCAGTCAACAACTCCGTTGCTAGCACGAGCAAAGAGTTGTTTCATCTTCTCCCCCCTTTCTTTCATAGCCGACCCCATGTGGTGTCCAGCACCTACACTTCCATTTCCGAACCCAGCACTCCTAGATTTCGATCTTCCACCTTTCCTCCTCTCTGGCGTAATATTTATGAAGGACCTTGCACCCTGAAACAGGGCACTGGAACTGGTGTTCTTGTCTTTGCTCTCGTTCCTTATGTCACAGAAGGAGTGTGGCGGTCGTTGGAACCCGGACACAGGTCGATCATGGCTGATACTCGAACACGATTTTTCGGGTCCTATAACGTGGCTAAGCGTCGTCCCGTTGGCACAACTATTATTCGAGTAGCGACGTGATGTACCAGAGCCATTCACCGCCGCCCGCTGAGTAAACGGAGGAGCCAAAGTTGAGGATCCTCTGCTGAGGTCAAACCGACCTTCTTGGCTAAACGTGACATTATTTGAATGCAGATCGAGCGTATGTCCAATCAAACATGGATTCGAGTAAACAGCAGGAGAGGCGTATTCCAGGGGCATCCGATCACAATGATTCCAGCCCAGGTGCTCACTGGTCCCCGTATATGAATATGATGCTTCTTCTCCTGGTGGGACTTTAGGTCGTTGGAGACTCGTGGGTCTACTGAAGGACCAGCTGCGTTTCCTCTCTTCTTTGCTATTTCCGAGGCCCATGGAATCAGACATGAATTTGAGTGACCTGATCTTCGGTACTGATCTCCGTAATGAGGCTGGGGGTTCTGTGCCAGGCTCCCGCTTCGAATCCGAGCGCATACTTGCAACCTTTCTTATGATGCGTGGAAGACGGGGAAGGGGTATCGACGGCGCGGGAGCAGGCGGGGGTAGTTGTTCTTGTCTACGGGGGATGAAAGGCTCTTTCTGAATTGGCGGCCCCAGATATCCACAGGGCTCAAGAATCTCCTCATCTGGTCTGTCCGACATTCCGCGTGTCAAGACAGCCTCGCCTACCGTCTTCGGACTGCGATCTGGTGTCGGAAAACGGGTGTCCACCGGTTCTGAAGGTGTTCCTCGCCGCGGCCATTCATCGGGGTATTGTATAAGGGGTGATACAGAATGGCGGCGTTCTGGCCGCGAAATCGCTGCAAGGTGCTGGGAGTACCAAGGTGAGCTGCGCATTCGCCTGAGGGCGTGGCTCATGGACGGCGGCTGGGGAAAGTCGAAGCAAAAGTCGTCTTCGCTGTCTTCGACGTCGTCGTCGACATCTGACTCTGTGAGATGCGAGGTGGTGAATGACGAGGGGTTGTTGGGGAGCAAGGGAGAGGATTGGCGGGATAGGTCGCCCATTGAGCGGGCAGTGCGGAGGGACATGGCAAAATTATGCAACTCATTATTTTCAGAATTCTTTTTGTGCACCTGTCTTGCCAAAGCCATATCGGGAAGGAAGTTTGCCTTTTATGTCAAAGAAACGCATGAATAGCTAGCAAAGTTTAGACTACAGCATGAATCTAGTACTTCTTCGCAGCAAGGGCAAGATGAGCACTGTACTCGTCGTACGGTAGCTTCGACAGAGGAATCTCCCGCCACAAGTCAGGTGTAAGGAACGAGTATGTCTTCGTGATCTGTATCCGCCATGTCAGTATCTCTCTCACTCGGAAGACCCACATCTACTCACAGCAGCAAATGTCGCCTTCAAGAAGTTACCCATCGTCGCTGTCGAACCTTTCGCTTGTGTGTAGACATCCTCAACACCAGCAAGTTGTAGCAGGCGTTTCGACGCGGGCGCAGCGACAATTCCAGTTCCGCGGGGCGCAGGAATTAGACGGCACATGACCGATCCAACCTTGCCGCTGACTTTCGAAGGCACTGTATGGGGCTCACCGAGAGCAGCACCCCAGTATCCACGACGGACAGGAATGACGGAAAGCTTGGCGAGGATAATGGCACCACGGATGGCAGTCGCAACTTCCTTTGCGCATTTGACACCGAGACCGACATGACCATCAAAGTCACCAATGGCAACGAATGCCTTGAAACGCGTACGCTGGCCAGCGCGGGTTTGCTTTTGCACGGGCATGATCTTCATGACCTCATCTTTTAGTTTGGGAAGGAAGAAGTCGATGATCTGGAATTCCTTGACGGGAAGGGAGAAGAGGTAGATTTCCTCCATGGACTTGATCTTTCCATCCTTCACGAGACGGCCGAGTTTGGTGACGGGAACCCTACAATGAGATGAGATATCACAAGACCCTCCAAAGGGTGTAGGCATACCACTCCTTGTCCTCCTCCTTGCGGCCACCACGACGGGGTCCACGGCGGCCCCTTCCCCGATCACCGCGTCCGCGTCCAAATCCACCACGTCCTCGGGGTGCGTCAGCCATTTTTTGGTTTTGAGAGTTGTAAACTGCGAAGATTGGAGCATCAGTTCACTGTTCAATGAGAGTGTTGAGCATCCAGGTGTGCAAGTTCCCCCCAAGTCCATCCACTAATCTCCGGTAACATCCACTCAAAGACAGATATCGCATCCCTTCAAATCCACACGTCGGACTAGATCGAGCACCTGGAAGTCGTGTAGGACCAGAAATTGATACTCACAGTCTTGAGGTCGCTGTTGAGGACAGCGTTGAGCTCTCTCACTCTTCTGTTGGCCTGATTGTGGTATGCGATAGGGTCCGTGGGAACTCGGCAAGCAGCGATGTCACGTGGAGCAAGGAAAGCTGGGCTGAGTCAGCCTGAGACATGGGGTCAGGCACGTATTGGCATCCTCTGGCCTGTCCTGTTTGCATCTTACCACCGTGAGTCCTTTTCGGCTTGGTTTCCGCCATCACATTACTGATTTTCCTTGCTACAGCTGAAATACTTGATCAAATCTTTATATCTGTCACCCCTTTTCAATTTACCAAGTTGGCTGGATATGTCACTGAGTACCATGTCGAATTTTACGAATCAACAATCTAGTCTTCGCCCCGCGTACGCCTTTTTCTCTCCGGTTTTATGACACGTTTCATTCACATTCTATGTGTAGCAACGCTCGTCGAAGCGTTGGAGATGGGGCCGCTTCTCTCGACACCACCGTGCCTAGCGTGCTCGCTGTTTGCCACCTAGAGGGCAACAGCGACATGTACTATTACTCGACTACGTTCTCCGGGGGACCTGGGGCAAGTTCACCTTTTCTTTGCTAGCCCTCGTTGAAAAACTAATCATTAATCTTTGACAACCCTCTGCCCCTCTTCTACCTCGTGCTCTCTACCTTGATCGCATCTTATCCGACTGATAAAGTGGCGCTTTTGACGTCCCTAACAATAAATGCCCTCCAGACAGAGGGTCGTCGGATTGTGTGACAGGCAGTCCGGCGTCGTATCTCTCCTCTCCATCTCACTCTCTTTGCTCCTCTCCCACTTCTTCTTTCTCCACGTCACCCACCTCCAATGCCGGCACGAGGGCGTTCACCAAGAGCATCGCTTATTCTCCAACAAAAGCTGCTCCCATCACCACTATCGACTACACTCATGGAAGATTCCAGCAACCATACAATAATGGTAGGAACCTCTCGAATATCTCTACTCCTCGCACCATTCCTGCTCTGGCTCGGTCCAATTCGAGTGCCAGCTCGGGATTTTCTACACCCCCATTGACCCCGGACGATGGCAGTTATAGCAGTCGTGGCAGCCTCAATAGTATGTCTTTTGAACGCACCGGATATACTCCACCTGGTCGTAAAATGAAACCTGGTCCGCAATCCAAGGATGCGCTGGACTATTTAATGACCATATTTCCGAAGGACGGACTCAGTGTTTTGCCCTATTCGAAGAGTGTTTCCGTCTCTGCACCAACTCTGGACGCGGCATTTGAGGGCATTGTCCTTGAACTACCTGGAAAGCCCAAGACACTTTACGTGGACGGCAAAAATGCAGCCTCAGTGAGTTTGCGTGAAAGGTACGTCTCTACAACTGTCATCTTGTCTTTCACCATTAGTGGGACAGATCGTGATGGTTCCCTGTACGAGAACACTGGTTATTTACTCACATGCTTTTTATCACAGCATTGTAGCATTACTAGATCTAGCTTCAGAGAATCTGGATTGCAATGCTTTAGTCATTGTCTTGGAACGGTCTGCACCGAATTTGGGCGAATTGCTGCATTCTTTGATGTACGTGGGTGGTTCAGTCGTCACGAAGCCCCCTTTCGCAGTCGATCCCGCTTTTGTTCTCGTTGGTCTGGAAATATAGTCGGTTATTATGGATTCAGTGTAAGGTGAGGCAAACCTGGGGGGGGAATGGGTTGATATGTCGGATAACAGGGTGTGACTAGGAGATGATTTCCCGTAGCCAAAAGATTTTTTTTCTCGATACACATCTGTCTTCATCTGTTTTGTCTTTCTTTCCAATATTTGCGTAATCGTATATGCCACCTCTTCCTCTAGTCAGCTTGTCATAGCCTGTCATAGCCCCCATTCGCTTGATTTGAGCCAAAAATGTAATATTTACACAAGATACAGCAGGGATGATAAGTTCACATGATAAGACACCCATTGTCATTGCGCTCGATCCGGCGGGCAATTTCATCTGCATCAACACCACGGCCAGAGGTGGAGCCCAATTGAACGATAAGAATACCAGCATTGCTCGGGTCAAGTTCCGCAGAAAGCTGATACCTGCAGGTTTCCGGGAAAGTGGTCAAAGAACAGGCAAATGGCGGAGGTATCGCTTGTGACATACTTTCGCATCAGGTCTTCAATTGCAGGTTTGAGCTTGGCAGCACCGTTCTTGGAATGAAGACCTTTTCCAACAATGAGGTGCATCTCATTGTCACCCCGTGCCCGTGCCTGTTGGAGGGCCCGGTCTGTAAAGGTGATCGCCTCTTTAACATAAAGACCATGTAGGTCAATTTCATATTGATCACTATCCTGTCATGGGCTTCAGTACGACGGCACGGAACACAAATAAAAAAAAAGGTGGTAGACCTTGTTGTTTTCTATCAAGAGCCCATATGGTCAGACTTCGACTGTGTGTGTTGATGTGTTTCTCACCGGTAAAGATCCATTCACTAGCCTGCTGGTTCAATTCTTCCATCCGCTTTTGATGATGCTTGCCTTTAGTAGAAAGGTCTTTTGCTAGAGCACCATCGCCCCTTGCGTAGGCCTGGTGACTTTCCTCGAAGCTCTTAGCCATGGCATCGCCTTCTTCATTCGCCCTGCTACGGAGCGAGAGGTAGTGAGGGTCTTGTTGGTTGAGAAGATTTTGATCCTAAGATCGGTCTGCATTCTGATCAAGGCTGAGGGGTGAGGGTTATCATGACGAACCTTGTTGTAAGGCGCGGTACTGTGATGAACAGGTTTCTGAGGAGGTTGTTGGGGCTGTTGTGGATAATGATGCTGAGTGCTTGGCCTGGTTGGTTTCTGAGGGACATGTTGGGGTCTGCTCTCAGTGGGAGGTCGCTGCCAATGTGGCTGTTGCTGCTGCTGATGTTGTGGGAGAGGTGACTGTGGTTTTGATTCACTAGTCCCACAAATCAAGTTGATTATTGCCTTAAAAAACGCGCCCAACATTTTGCGTTTATGGAGGGAGAACAAAGGAAAAGGTGGTAACCCGAGCGGCTACGGAAGCACAAGACGACACGAGGCCTGGAGACAGATTGGTCCATCAAAGTATACCGTATCCCCCATCCTTGCGAAAACGACTGTGTATTGAACTTGCTAGTGAACAATCACTCAAGAATAAAGTGATAGTGTGTTTGTTTCTTGTAGGCTGAGAAAATAAGCACATTTCTAGGACTTCTAAAAGACTGAAATAAAGGGGGACACTGGAGTAGCGTGGGAAAGAAGTGTGACTAAGGAGACGACGGGGATTGTGTCCGCCAGCCATCTGCTTTATTCCCTCCTTAATGCATCCTCTTCCCCTCACACTCTTTTTATTGTCTTCTCTTGCAGCAGTCAAAGCCGGCTCCGTGGCCAGGGGAGGTCAGTGCAACCAGGGCAACAACCGCCTCCAGACCGGCACTTATCAATTCTGGAGCGAATGTACTGCGACAAACTTCTGTTCAGACGCTGGGGTCTGCGAGGCCAGGACCTGTAGAAAGGACGACTTCCCATTTGGTTATGCGCAGGACTCGCACGAGATCCCGGACAAGTGCCCCAGGGGTCAATTCTGTCCAGACGAGGGTACTGGCTGCCAGGCCCTACTTAACGTTGGTGAAGCATGTCAGATGGACCGTGACGGTAGGATTATCTCTCCACCTCGGCCAGAATTATGCTTACCGTCGTAAAAGACCAATGCCAGGCCCCACCCAACTTCAAGGATCTTGCTGATGATACCGGTCGTGGTCGTAACTTCAACGGATCCGTTTGTCTGAATAATGTGTGCATGTGAGATCCTCTGTCCCAACGTTCGAGCGCATCAGATTCTGAGTATATCCAGGTGGGCTAACGCCACCCTTTCAAACCCCTGCACGGTCGAGAATACAGCATATATTGCCTATGAAGTTGGAGGAGAGTTCATTAATATTGTTTCTCGGGACAACTGTGCCCTTGGATTGTATTGTGATTCTTCTCAGAAAATCTGCCTGAACGAAAAAGCTCTCAACGAAGCTTGTACTGCGGACAAGGAGTGGGTGAAAATTGTACATTCACTTTTTCATCATCTAACGTTACCCAACTAGGTGTCAATCTTGGAACTGCTTGGAGTCCGGTGTCTGCGGTAAGCCTTCCGCTGAACCCCATCACTTTGGTATCTATGTCTATATTCTCGTCGCTTTGGGTATCTTCGGAGGTCAGTGCTCTTATCAGGGGACCCGAAAAAATATCCTGACAGTGTGTAGGCATGTTCGGCACTCTTATTGGCCTTTTCTTCATGCACCGCAAGCAACGTGATGCTGATCGCGAGAAGCGTCTACAATACTGGAAAGAGCAGGTGGGTCAGAGGAGCATATGTGGATGATGCTCCATTTCTCACAGCAATGCCCAGAATGCATTCCACCAGAACCTTAAGAACATGCGCGAGACGGCCCGCATGTCGATACTGTCCTTGCGGGACAGAAGCGCCCGGAGCACGATGTACAGCCGGAATGACGACACACAACCTATCATGCAAAGTGCTGGAACCAAGTCATCTGGGCTGCGAAATTATATGGTTCGCGACGATTCATCTGACTATGACGACGGCGTGATGATGCAGCCGACAAAGAGAACACAGGATGGAAACCGATTTTGACTGTAGAAGTTAGTTAGCCCTCTATCGTAGACTGCTTGGACTTTTTTTTACCTGGACAATACCCTGTTCTCGCAATAATTTTGTGGAGTGTATCAGTACTGCCGAGTTTAGATTGCTGCGAGCCAAGCCGGTCACCGCTTCTCGGCTCTTTCCTCCCTCAACCACCATGACCTCCACATCCTCCATAGACACCATAAAACCGCCACGGTCGCCGTCCCCAGCGTCCTCCCCTACTCTTGAGGATGATATTACACAAAGCGGACCCTGGCTTGCTCGTGACGGTGTTGAGACTGATCACGGCAAAGGCAAGGGCAGGCAACGATACGTTGATCTTGGTGAAGACAACGCAGAACTTTCGGACACAAACTCCTACCCACCTACGAACGAGCAGGAGGCTGAAACACGTCGTGTTGAGGAGGTATGCTCCCATTCCTCCTCCTCACAATCAAGGGTTACTAATACTAAAGAGCAGACACTCCGGAGGTGGGAAATCGCTGAAAGGCAGCGTCGGAAGGCCGCCAGGGGATCGACATCATCGACTATCCCAGCCTCTCCATCTCTGCTCAGTAATGTCACTAGTCGTGCCGGTCAAATTTGGAGGAGCGGAAGCCAAAGAAGGAACCCCTCAATTGGAGGAAGACACACTGCTCTAAGATCAACTGACAACCTTGACGCCGTTCCTTTGGAGGATATCAATGCCAGTCCGACGCCGACGCCGTCTCCCTCACCTACACCCCCTTCACTCGCCCCTTCCCTTCACCGACAAAGCATAGACGCAGATCCTGCTACTGGCGCAACAAAATCGACCTCCATTTTAGGCAATGATAGTGCCGCAGAAAACCCCTTTGAGAGTCCAACAGCACCTCTGGTGCCAGTCTCGCCCTTCTCTGATGCCTATCGAGTAAATCCGGACGATGACAACACGCAGACACCAGTCAAAAAATCCCGACCCCATGTCACCGAGAGCCGGCGTTCTCGACTTCCCCCACCCTTGCCCCTCGACCTTCCCCGACCCAAAACGCCACCACCACCGGTCACAACATCTACACCACCATATCCTATTGATCCACCGACTGCAGTGTCCGGCGCAATGGACGAAAATCATGATGACAAACCTGTCCGATGGTGGCATGAGTGGTTGTGTGGGTGTGGGGAGGGACCAGATCGGGGAGGTGACTATCAGGTAGGCCAGGCTTTCGCTCCCGAGTACACGTGTTGAATATCCATTGTTCTCGTTAGGCTGGCCGCACAAACCCACTTGAATAACTTATTGTTTTTTTTTGACTTTAGATATACCCCGATCTGCACCATGGAGCACTGTTAATATACTTGTTTTCTTGCTGGGACAGGTTTATCCTAATTACCAAGTCACATTGTTCTACGCGTCGAGCGGCTTTACATGGGCAGTTTCGAGACGAGCACCGGACTCTGCATTTGCCTTTGGACACTTTCATTCGCTTTCTGTTTCTAATTAGCATTGTAATTGGTCATAGATTATTCTGTATGAATTACTGCGGATAAATGTTACACAACCAAATATCTACGAAATATCTGAGGACGAAGGGCCTGTACCAGCCAGACCCCCTCAAACTCAAGCCTCCATCGCGAATGGGATGGAGGATCTCACCACAGATATTATTGAGTCGCGGACACACAAACTGTAGCACCATCAACCCCAGGCGTGGAGCGCCCCGAACTGATTTCTACATATCGAACATCAGCAATATCGCGTGTAATGTCAACTCCAACATTCCCATTACCACTGGCGGCGGGGGGGTCTTTTCTTCTGCCTCCTGCTTCGATAACAGGAGGAATTTGGACTTCGTCGGCAGCGGGGGATGCCTTGTCAACTACTGAAGTTATGGCTATTTTATCGTTGCTGATAGTGGCAGGTGTGGTTTGGGACGGGGTTTTATCAAGTTGATACATCGGCAACGGGGTATTGATGTCCGAGAGGCGAAAGTTTCCGAAACCGAGCAAGGGGACTGAGAGGCCGTCTGGGCCGAAGTAAGAGCCTGAACACAACAATCGAAAAATCAAACTCACGGATGATAATGGAAACAAGTACAACGAAACCGACCACAGGATGAAGGGCAGTCGCAAGGACATCCTGCTGTGTCTCAACTGGACTGCGTGGTTCTGGGAGTCGATGGAGGGCCAATGTAGAGATAAAGATGGCACCAACGCCCATCTAGCAAGTAGCTGTTAGGCTCCACCACCTTCTTCACCGTAATTCAATAACCGATACTTACTGGTCCTGTCACACACCGACCCAGTGAATTTTGAGGGGTGTGAAAAGCAAAAAAAAAAA
>QFDT01002283.1:0-33295 GCA_003315915.1 Macrolepiota dolichaula
CCCGCAGAATGAGTTTCTGATGGCTTCTCCACTCCGTCATTGCTAATTGGGTGGTAGTCCTTTGCATCTGTACTGATCATATATCGCGTGGCGTTAGGAAGGGCGGTTGGTCAACAGACAGAGGACGATGAAGTTAGTGGGAGAACTGGGGAGTTGACAACTGTGTTCGCCAATGTCGAAACAATGAATACTGTTTAGTCAGGTAGGGACGCACATATAATTCTGATGAAAATTCCTTGGGCGTCAGGCCAGTGGTTTGGTAAGCCCGAATCATGTATGAAAGATCAAAGCGCCCTGCATGTCGTTTACTTTATTACTCTAGAGACACAGATCTACTCAACATTCAAAGGGTGGGCTGAGGTTTCCATGCCGGATATCTGAGACTCTCAACTTCTGACTTGTCATTCCACTGCCCATCAATATCTGTCATTCGAAGTTGTTCTAATTACCATTAGCTCTTATTCCCCTTTGGTAAATATTTTTTTGGGTTGGCCCCTATTGGTAACTTTGAAGCGCTGCCGCCGGCGGGGAACCACGAGGTGTGTCCACCTGCTCTCAACTCCAGGAATAGTTGTCACAACGACAATGGGTTACGTCCATTACTCACTTCAGCTCCCTCATCCCTCAAACAACCTGCCGCTTTTTTAGCTGTGATTTGCCACTCATCCTATTAATATGGCCAGTGTGAAGGAAGATGACTGGTAATCAATGCCATCCTTTTACATAGTCAAACTACAATGTATCAACTGGCATGGTCCAGCAGGTGCATACAATGTATCGACTGACACGGGGCCAGCAGGCCTGCTGGCAATCAAGTGGAAAGGGATGGCCAACAGTGCCAGTACAAGGTAAAAAATACACTGGCAATCAGTGATGTATGAGAAGGAGTATGGATATGCACATATTGTATGATATATACTTTTACATTTTTGTGTATATGTTGCCAACAAGGATGGCCGATAGGGGATGGATAACCAGTATTGGCAGTCACTATTTTGTGTCACATGTGCCAGTCAGCCGGCACATCCAATATTACCAGTGAGCCAGGTCAATGGTAGAAATGGCCGATTGGGGTACCCAGTTATGGGTTGGCTGATCAGGTTATGAAACTAGCTGATTGCAGAGGCTAACCCTAGGCTGTTATGGTTCACCTAGAGGGCACCATGAGGATGGCTGCTAGACTAGTCAACACTGAAAGATCACTTCAATGATTACCTTTGGCTGACAACACTAGTTGTCCTGGAGTACTGAACAGAGACTGATATCTTCTGCTGTTGACAAACAGAAGAATGCTAAGTTCACTTGAGGGAATACAACGACAAAGTTATATTCGAGAGAGAGAGATAGAGGACAAGAGTAAGAGAGGGAGACAAACGAAAGGTTGAAGCTGAAGCTTCAACTACAGAATAGTCCGCTATTTATACATTTTGAGATACTTCTATCTTTACTATTTTGTCCACTGCTAATTAAGATGAAACACTGCTAATGGGATTGGAAGGGACGTTGGAACAAGATGGCATTCCAGGAATGGAAGCTCATTGTGAAATGGAAGACAATGGATCTACAGAATCCGTACTGTTGGAGTTCTCTTGAGCCAAAGGCAATGACGAGGTGTTATGGTTCAGCAGGCTCCTAGACCTAAGTTAGGAGGTGCCTAGCTAATTAAGGATCGAAATCCTTAACCAGCCTGCTAATAGGTGAATTGGCAAAGTGACAATACCAAAGTATAGCCAGCAACCGATAGTGTTGAAGCATTGCAGCTATGGGTCCTTAACTTCAGAGGATTAGAAGTTAAGATCAACCAATCTTGGATTAGATGGGTAACAGTTAAGTTACAACAGAAGAGAATCAAAAACTTGGAGTTTTTGATCCTGTAGTCTATGCCTATTTATGCAAGTCCAGAGGCCATCTGTGTACTACTGTATATATGAGTCATGAGTGTCTGTCCGAGTCATTGATTGAGAAAGAGAAACTACTAGTACACTACAGAGTGTCCAATGAGTCAGTCTGTATCTAAATCGTAGTCCATGATCTACTATAACGTTTTATCTACTCTGAGTCATTGTTACCTGAGATAGTAGAACATTCGGACAAGGTGGGGAAGCCCATGGAGGACTCCTGAGGCGTAGGCACTGCGGATGAGGACGAGGAGGCTGAGGAAGAGGAGGATGAGGATGAGAGATTGTAGGGAACAATCTCCAAGGACATCTCCTGGTAATAGGAGACAATAGCATGGAGTGGTACATCTTCTGAGGAATCAGAAGAAGCATCAGACAAGTCGTCAAACAGCCAAGGCTGCAATGGATAGTGATGCCCGTATTCTCCTGACTCAATAAGCGCAGCAAGAACTCCAGGAAATTCCTGCTCATCATAGAACATGTAGGGATGTCGCCAGGTTGTACAATTATCCATGACCGGATAGGGGTGCCATCCATTTTCAATGGCTGCCATCCAGCACATTGGATATGTGCTAAGGACTTCGCCATCTCCGATTATGTGATGGTAGGGAGCCGCATGCATAGCTTGTTGTAGAACTGCATTAAGCTCATCACAATCATAGACAGGGGGGAAAGGCGTGAGCTTGTAATCGGAGGTGTGCCCAGAGATGACTCTGAGAAGGTTCTGTTCCTCAGGAACTAGGACATGAGTTCCTGGGTCCATAACACAAGGTGGAGAAGTAGCTAATACTAAGATTGACAGGGGAGTTGGTCTGGCGGAGGTCATAGGGTTGGCCCATCAGGTATGGGTGAGTGAAGGATGTATCTCCAATGATCTGCTTCCATCTGTAGTTGTCGGATCCAGTGAGTGCGGACCAAGCAATAGTTGTCTCATAGTCCATGCCGATAGATATGGATGAATGGTGAATTATTCCATACCTGGCAAAGGTAGTGGTTGAGGTACTGGGACTCGTACTGAGAAGGTGGAGGGGTTCCGTGTGGAGAGGCAGATTGGCCCAGTACTTCTTCATAGTCTGGAATGTTGAGTAGTTCAAGGCGCCACTTGTATAACCAGTGTAGGGGGTTTGTCGTTGAGACCATAACATAGGCTGGCAACCAGTACTATGCACCCACATACTCAATGATATTTGATCCCTGGATGGATAGTTTTACTGGGTTTGAAGTGCCGGTTGGCACCCTTCATTCATGGTTGGAGATGGCCGGCCGCTTTCAGTTTCTAGAGCCACACAGGTGTGAGTGAGTCAAGAATGTAGTTAACAGTATATTATCAATGTGTTTACATATATAATACAAATTAAAATGCTACAAAAAAATTACAAGTCCATTTCAGCACATTTATCTGGCCCAGGAAAGAATTGAAAGTCAGAGGTGGTGAAGGGGCCTTGTGCCGGGGCCGGTGTAGCAGGTGGTTGGCTAGGGCCAGCCAGCATATCCTTGTCCTCTGAATCCAAGAGTGCAAAGACATCCATGGCAGACATCCTGGCACTCTCAACACCTGTCAGAGTAGTTAGTAAAAAGCTAGTTGTAGTTGCAGATACAACATACCTGTTTCCTTGGCAACTGATGCCTCAGACATATCATCATCATCATCCAGGAGGTCATAGATATTAGCAGCCACCATATGAGAGGGCTGCCCAGTCTCTGGGGGAGTGGGACTCTGGGCGGCTGGAAATTGAGGTGAGGGTGGGAACTACTCAGTGTGATCCTTGCGGTAGGGGGCAAGAGATTGCTGCTGGAAATGCTCAGGCTCTTCAGAGCCGGTCAAGTCCTGCTCAGGAGTAGTTGGCTCCCCAATGGCTGAATAGTGGTGGTGGGAGGTGTGGGAGGAGAGTGATGGGTCGGTGGACCATTCACCAGTGTGCCGACTGGGGGGTATGACATTCTCATCATAGGGCCTGACCGGCCAGTTCTGTGCCCAATCCCACCTCTGGTGCATCTTGGTAATGTTGGCCTCGGTGAGGTTGGTACCCCATGTCCATTTCAAGGATAGGTGAGGAGTCACCTGGTTACACTCAGCAACTGCATTCTCATGGACCCAGTTGATGAGTTCATTTCTGGGAAGCCGTCTGAGTGATTGGCAAGGCTTGTTCTGGTGAGGTTGAGCCAAGCTGGTTGAGGCTACGGGGCCGGAACCAATTGGGGCTGCAAAGGTCCAGGGTCTGGTTGGGCATTGTATGCCTCCTCTGGATGGGATGTGGCCTTGGTGAGGGCAGCCATCCTGATTTCATAAAATCCAGTGGCACAACACATGCCAAGCTGGAACTCTGTCTGTTGCTTATCCTCCATGTCATGAACCATGATCTGGAGGGATTGGAGGTGCCGGAGTGCATCCATTGCAGCACCCTGGTACAACTGGCACCGGCGACATGAGCTGTGCACGTGGTCTGGCAAAATCTTGTTTGGAGAGGAGACTGGATTTGGCTTGAATTCAAGCTGGCTCAGCTCCTCGTGATGCAGCTCCAAGCACTCTGGTATTTGGACCAGGGAAATGAGGTCAGAGTCTTGAGGGGGGTCTGGGTGCTTCCACCAGTCATAGAGATAATTTGGCACTGCCAATTGGGTAGACTTCCTCATCACTGGCATCAAGAAGACCTTGGAGCTCATCATTGACAACAATGCTGCCAGTCATGGGACTGATGCAAATCCCAAGGCCTCTAAGAATTGAGGGCATTGTGATGCCCGTTTTACCCTGGACAGCACTAAATCCAACATAGGCCATGGCATGGTACTGTGATTGAGTGATAATGTCAGCCAACTATCGGATGTAAGTTGAATGTAAACCTACATATTTTTTGGTAAGATACTTGGCCATCCATTCTTCCTTCTCCAGTGGTGCATTTTGCATCACATGCAGGATGGCCTGGAATCACAAATCAAGAAAGTTGATCACTTCCTGAACATTCTCAGGGAGGTGCTTTAGGATGCTTGTCTCAAATGGCATTGTAGAAATGGTCAGGTTGCTTGGTTGAAGTTGAGAGATAATGTTGGTTGAAATTTTTTTTTGATGAGGTATATTGTTCCCATCAATCACATGACCCCTGATCATAGTACAGGATGTGAATGCTATGTAGGCTGGAGCTCTGGATATCTCATGAAAAAGGCACTTCTGGCACTGTCAGCAATGTCCTGCCAAATAGCTGACTTTCGAGCTGTTGACAAAGCAGCATTAGCGCTAGTCATGCTCTCGTCACATGTCACATCATGTGACAGCACCAAGCGCCGTCACGGGCACTCAGACCGGATCATTGACTCTGATCATTCGTTGATCATAGAAGCATTGATCACACGAGGTTGTGCGTAATGAATACCTGCACGCTTCCATTATGCTACTTATTATTAGAACAATAGAGTAGCTGACAGTTCTCCACTTGCGTACATCCTGCATCTGTCAATGGGCTTGTCAGCGTAGTATGTAGTATGTAGATACCCTGGACCCTCTATGGTATATAAGGACCTTAGATACGTCCAATTATGAACAACTTTTCTCTGCTCTCAAACTCGCTCTCATAAAGCTCAAACCACTCTAAAGTTTCAAGCTAACCACCGTCTCAATTAGCAAGGCAAGTGATTTACCTATCATACACTACCATGCGTGCTTGTCGTACGCTTTGCTTTCAACAGGTTATGGGCCCCGGTTAGCCTGTACGATATGCGAACCCGCATGTGCGCGTCCAGCCCTTGGCTCACGCTGCACTGCGATCCCCGCACGTCAAGGGTACACCAAATAGCCTTGTTGACATGGTGATGATCGTCCTTCAGGCTCGGATCAGACAAGTTCACCTGTCCCCAATTTGCTTACCCTTGGTCGTACGATACCGGCGGTTATTTTTTTTTTTTTTTTTTTTTAAAATCCAAGTTTATTGCACAATAGACTAGCTACGTACAAACGGGCGCACGTTAGCAGTCCCAAGATCCGAAACTAAACTAAGTCCAAGACAAAAGGAAGAGAGATAAACTATGGCGTAGCCGAGTCGAGCGAAGCGAGACAAGGCGGAGCGGGATACGAACTACAAGTAGGTACCGAAGATGAAGGTTATAAGTGGCATTGACTGCAAGAACAAAGCGGCCGATGACGAACAGGAAAGAGATCAAGAAATAGAAGAGGTCCTGGAATGGGGTGGGGGCAGAAGAAGGTTTTGCTAATCCCCAATAATGTCCACCATGGAATAAGGAAAAGTTTTTAAAGAAAAACTAACCGTGTATCGTCTCACGACGCCCGTTATTGCATATCCAATATTTGGTTATGTCGGGTTTGTTGTCACCGCCGAGCCCGGTTGCGAATGAGAAGAGCCCACTCCCCATTGGAGTCATCGGGCGGAAAAGCGAAAGCGAGGGGGTTATCCTTCAAGAAGCTGATTAACCAGTATAGGTTGTCGTAGCGCTCGCCCATAGACCACGGTCGTTCAAAGCACCGGCAGTCGTTGATGATATGTTCATGTGTCTCAAGTGGGTGACCACAAGGACACGCAGTAGGGGCGTCAGGGAAGAAGCGCGCGTGGTACGAGCCAATAGGCGCGTGGTTAGTAATGCAGCGCGTGAGACGAGCGGCTAAGGTGGGCGTCATATCCTGAGTGAGCCAGGAGCTGCCGTTGGTGTAAGTTGGAAGGATAAAATTTTCGCTTGATCCGCGGAGATAGAGAAAGTGGTGACCTAGATAATCTTGGTCTTCCATCAGATGACTGCATTGCCACAGCCATCGGCACCTATCGGTCCAGGCTTTTTGGACAAAGCCTAGTGATTTGCGCACCATGTTAGGAACACATGGTACGCAGAGTGACTTGGCCAATTTGTGGGTGCGGTGATGGATCGACCACTTTTCGGATGAAGGGATCTGCCAAAAAGTGACACGATGGGTGGAAGAGAGGGAAAGCCAGCGGGAGATGGGTTCAGCGACGGCGATGGAATCGGGATGTGCACTGTGGGCGCTGTAATCGAATAAACGTTTAGCACATGAAAGTGAGTCAGTGAAAATGAGAAGGTCAGTAATCCTATGTGATTCTGGAGACGAGTGCGCAGAGTCAGAAGAGAAAGAAATAGCAGAAAGTAAACCGAGGCGGAGAGCGTACGATTCGGAGTCAGAAGAAAGTACATTACCCACAGGGACAACATGAGATTTAAGAGGAGAAGAGATTGAATCATCAAACAAAATAAAAGAAGAAGTGGCAGAAAGGGCTTTCGCCTTTAAAGGATAAGTGGAGTTTGGACACGAACCATCTGTAGCTACTAACAGTGAAGAGGAGGAAGAAAGCGCAAGATCCCGAGCCTCGCTAGCCTCAATGAGGTGTCGGCGGACAGCTTCAGTATCATCATCTGTGTTGCGCGGGCAAGAACGGAAGGAAATTTGGGAACTATACCTATCTAGGATTCGTGTACCGGGTTGAGCGCACGGGTGAAGTCGATGGAAGGAGTCGGTGACGAATGTGGATTCGTGTAGAAAGTCAACGGCTGGAGATTTAATGCCAATGTTGTCATGGTTGTTGTCTCGTGTCAGGAGCTTGAGGGGGTGGTTGAGAGGAAGGGTTTGGAAGCGGATAGCACATCTTTTAGCAAGCTTGTGGATGTGGTATCAGAAGGGGATGAGGCCTGCAATTGACTCAGCGCCACCTCGGGGAGTTGTACGAAAAGCGCCAGTTATCCATATTGACACCAATTGTTGGGTTTTATTAAGCTGTTGGATGAGCGCCTTGTTTCGAGCGCCTGTGAAGTACCAGAGTTTTAGACCATATGTCGCCACGGGGACAACACATGACCTATAAAGAATGCATTTTTGGATGGGGTTAAGGCCTCGTACCGAATTGCCTAACAAGCGTAAATGTTAGGAACCCGTCCGAAGATCTTCCAGACGACCTCCGCTGTCCGTTAAGCTTTCTCCATAGCAACAGGGTCTCGGCTCCTGCGCCACCATTCAGCCACAGCACTCCGTCGGTCCGATATCACCTCTCCGCTCTCCTGTGTCCTTATCCCCTCGGACTTCCCCCATCTCGGTTGCTCGGGCATCTTGGTCGCCGTTCCTCCGGCAACCTCGGCTATTCGGTTTCCTCTTAGTTCCCGGACCTTCCTATTCTGTCTTATCTTTTATCTGATCCTCGCATCTCCTCCGTCCCTCCGAGTTTCCTCCGTAGCTTACTCATTCGCTCCGCGTCCACATGATTGCTACAACTTCTTATTCCTTTGTCTTCCTTTGTCCTCCTTTGTCTTCCTTTGTCTCTATATGTTCCTTTGTTCACTATCCTATGTAGTACGTCATTAGTAGACCTTATGATTAGTACTACTCTCTTATCCACTGCAGTATATAAACCTAGTCTACTACGTTTGTATTCTCGAGTCTGATAATCGACTTAGATTTCCCTCTCTAACTTGTGTCCGAACCCTCCGTCTGTCCGCCTCCGTCTTCGGACACTTCCAGTCTTTCTCCCTCTCCGTCTTCCCTCCCTCCGTCTTCGGACGACCCTCCGCCTTCGGGCGTCCTCCGTCCTTGGTTCTCAAGTGAGACCATCGCGATACCGAGAGGGGCGCAACACATAAGTTGAAGCCAAGGTCTCGCCTCCTCCGCTCCGTCTCCGACGTCCGCTCTGACGTCCGGTGTTCGAGTCTTAACAGTAAACACTTGACTGTGGACAGGGATTTGGTCGCGTAGTATCGCACGTGTTCCTTGAACGTTAACGCTCGGTCGAAATAGAAGCCGAGGTATTGTATGAAGCGCTTGGGGGTGAGTGTCAAGGTTGTGCCGTCTGCGTGTCGAAGCGTTACGTCGGGGTTTGGTTCGGCCCAAGGGCGGTTGGAGAAGTGGAAGACCTCGCTCTTGTCATGTTCAAGTGCGAGGCCCATGGAGGTGATGAAGGAGGAGCAAGAAGTGTAAACCTGCGAAATGAGAGAAGCATTAGTAGCAAAACTATCGGATTGTACAATGATGAGTCCATCGTCGACAAAAGACAGTATTTTACATCAAGGGTCCGAAGCAAAACGGTACATAAAAGGGGAGAGAAAGAGCGAAGTGAGGATAGGGGAGAGGGCCAAACCTTGTCCTACACCTACGGAAGCTGGGAATTTTGGAGAATGAAATTGGTTCCAAGAATAAGAGGTAAAACGGTCAGCGAGATAGTTTGAAAAGAAAGAAGTTAGGCAAAGAGGAAAGCCATGTCTGTTTAAAATGCGAGTAAGAAGGGAATGGTTGATAGAGGGAAAAAATTGAGCAACATCAAAAGCGAGGATGCTTGTCTTGAGTTTCCGTTTCCATCCTTTGCGGACGGTGTGTGTAAGGTAAACACCGGCGTCTTCTGTCGAGCGTTGGATGATTCCGCCGAATTGTAGTGGGTGGACAAGGTTGAGGCGGGCCGAGTCAAATTGCATACGCGTCGATATGACCTTTTCGATGAGTTTCCCAATCGTGTTAAGCAATACTATGGGGCGGAACATTTTAGGCGTCGTGTAGTGCGGTTTGCCAGGTTTAGGGATAATGACTGAAGTCGAGTCCTTGAAGTACGACGGCCATGTGGACGTCGTGAACGATACCGGCGGTTCATAGCTCGTTGGAAGCGTTCATTCGCTCACAACTTGACGCTTACGAACCTTGCTTTATGCAGAATCACAATGGCCGCAACTGTCATCGCCAACCTCCCCATTCTCAATGGCGCCATCGACTACGACGAGTGGCAATACGACATTGGAGGTTACCTCGACCATTATACCATGACCTGCCCCAATCTGGGAATGGTCACCCTTGGAGCTGTGATGTGCGGAACCATTACGCGCCACCCCAATCCCACTCCCGCCATTCCAGCGAGAGGCGATACTCCCGCCGTCGCCACTGGCCCCGCGCTCACAGTAGCGCAGAGGGCCATGCAGAATGAATGGGACATGGTCAATCGGAACGCCATCTCGGCGATCACACAGCAGCTCAGGAAGGAGATCAGAAGACACTCCTTTGACACAAGTCGACAACTCTGGGAAAGTCTCAGGGCCCGCTTCGGTGGCTTCACAGTCACCAACGTCTTCCAAAACATTGCTTGGCTTCAGGACTTCCAGTTCTCCGGCACGGCTGATCCCACGACGGAGATCGCCACCTGGGTGAACAAGATAAACGCGCTTCGCACGAACAGTCTTGATATTGATGAACCGGTCCAAGCGTGCTGGCTCATCCAGCGGATCCCACCCGCATGGGATCATGTTAAACAGTGGCTCACCTTCGAATACTCCCAGAATGTCTCCGCCCTATCAGTGGGCATCGTCGCTGTCGCCGTCCGACAGGCATTTGACAATGCGCAACAAGCGCACGCCAATGCCGCCCGCTTCTCAGGGGTCCGTAATCACGGACAAAACCCCAACTGGAACCGCCAACAAGGCGGTAATAATAATAATTCTGGAGGTGGCCGCCAGCAGCAAGGGCAGCCGCGTTCGCAGCAGCAGGGGAACAACAATCCGCGCCCTCCGGCGCAACCCCAGCAGCAGCCGAACCAGCAGCCGCCGCCCCAGAATAACCAGTCTGGTCAAAATGAGGATCAGAAGAAGCGTGGCCGCCGCGGAGGCCGAAAGAAGAAGGCTGCAATCGCTGCAGCAGCAGCAACCGGCTCGGGCGCACCCGCTATCACCAGCGGCAGTGCCGACCCTTTTGTCCAGCCAGGACATAGTTCGATCGCCCCTGTTGCGAATGCCGCAACAATTTCTTCTTCAGCTTTCACCATGATTGCCGAAACATCCGCTCCCCCTTCGACTCGTACCCTTCTCGCTCGAATGAGCGAGGCCGAATCCTCTCCGGCCACGTTTGCCGCGACCGACTCCGCATGGGAGATGCCGCCTGAAGGGCATCTGCGAGGAAAGATGGCCTATCAGCAGGCCAAGCGTCGTGCTGTCAAGTGCTATGCAAAGAGGATGGGACAGAGGCTTGAGAGAGACACCTCGCCTCCCCAAGATGGGTTCGACACCGCCTTCTGGCAGTCGACGTCCCCTTGTCCTCCTTTGCCCCTCATCACTCCTATGGAGCTTGAGGATGACGCTGTCTCGCTGGGTACTCTGTATGGGAGCGACTCATACTCGTACATACCATCCATTTTCACCTCAGGTAACTCATCTAACATATGTTCTCAGTCTCGGGCGTCGCACGCCCTCTCCTCCTCCGATGTGCGACTAGGGTGCCAGGCGGTAATGTTGGAGATAACAGACTTTTGTATGAACTATGTAGATTATGAGAATCATTGTACTGCTCCGCTGGCCTTGATGGCCGAACATGATACTGTTCCCCCCGCGTCGAGTTCAGAACCTGAGAGCGTGAAATGTGAGATTGCATTGTGCACTGATTGCACTGCAATGGAAGCGTCCTATGGAAACGGGACGGATGCTCTATGGCTGTTGGATTCTGGTGCCTCGCGGCACTTCATGCCATATTTAGACGACTTTATGCAGTTAGACCAATCGGTCGAATATGGGTTTGTAACCACTGTGTCCGAAAGGCTCCCTATCAAAGGTCGAGGCACAGTCGTCGTGCAGCATCATGTGAACGGGAAAAAGAAGATAAGCCGTATTTGGCCAGTCTACTATGTTCCCAAGTTTGTATCACGGCTCCTTTTGCTTGGCACATTCTTAGCCAAAGGCTTGAAAGTTGAAGCCACACAAAGGAGGACGAGCCTCTTTACGCCTCGAGGCAACGGTTACATGGAAGCAGTTCCCCGCCAACCTGGTGGGACTATCCATTATGTACATACACATGTAATGAATAATCGCGCATATGGAATGTCTGTAACCCTTGATGCCTCGACTTACAATCTCTGGCACCGTCGACTCGGACATCCATCTCATGATGTCCTCCAAAAAGTCCGAGAACATACACATGGCATTGCACCCTTTACTCCCAGGGGTACCAATGTTTGTGAGGGGTGCGCTATCACAAATCCTGATGCTTACCTAAGCTCAGTATACAAGCAAGGGGACAGCAGTCTTAGATAAGCAAGTAGAAGCAGTGAAGTGATCAAAGATCAGATAGTAGATGGAGGATAAGACAGGCTAGGCTGTAGACAAGTTGTTAAGTCTGGGTCCTACAGACGCCAGACAGCTAGTTTATATACACAGAGGACTAGGACCTGGGACACTACCAGATGACCCCAGGGACTCTGGTCCTTACTAATTACATGGAGAAACTAATATCTCCTAGCCAATGGCATAAAACCCTTACTGATTGTTAACAATGACACCATATGACAACATAGATAAAGATCTTATCTTACTGATTGTTCCAGAACCCTCTAGAATGATGAGGAGTGATAAACTACAGATGGCACAGATAATCAACACATGATACAGATAATAATGATCGACGCGTAGCTCCTGAACGGATGCACGCCCCGCGACGTCCCGGGTATCGTCAGAATGCGACGGACGAGGGCTTTCCAACGGTACTAAGTACGAGGCAAACGGCCCAGTATTCGGCGAGATATAATGTAAACAATGTATTCTGCCAAATCTGTGACATGCGCTCTTGGTAAGCAGCACCAGAAACGTTTTCCGCCAGTCAAATTGACCGCGAAACATTATCTTGAGGTCGTACACTCAGACCTCATGGAATTTCCCACCCTTTCATACCACAAGTACAAGTGGGTGATAACCTTCATTGATGAATATACCGGCCACGCGATTGTAGCGTTCCTTCGCCACAAATCGGAAGCATTAATTGCTTTTGCGAACTTCGCGGCAACCGCAGAGAACGCATATGGCAAGGTTAAACGCCTTCATACTGATAATGGAGGCAAATACTCATCCGAGGCGTTTAAGAAATTCCTCTCACAACAAGGTATCGAACATACGACGTCTGCTCCCCATATCCATCAGCAGAATGGTCGTGCAGAGCGGTTTAACTGCACTATACGCGAGAAGAGCGAAGCGATGCGATTACACACAAACTTCCCGGAATCTTACTGGGAATTCGCCGTTCAAACCGCAGTATATCTCTATAATCGCACACTGATGCGCCAATTAAATTGGCAGACGCCCCAGGAAGTCAGGACCGGAATTAAACCGGATCTGCAACGACTAAAAGTATTTGGCTGTGGTGCCTTCGTGTTTATCCCACCCAAGAAGCGAAAGTCCAAACTTAGCCCGCACTCGGAACCGATGCTTTTCATTGGTTATAGTGGAACCGCTAATTATAAATTTATGTGGCACACGGAGGGTAATGTGATCTTCGAATCACCCACCGCCATATTTGACGAGGATTGGTTCCCTAAGAAGCCAGTAGATGCGACCCGCCGTAAAGAGGCGATAGAGCGTGGCAGTATTCCACGTCTTCCTCCGTCATTACGCAATGATGATGGAAATAGTTCCAACAATGACCATCCCCCACCACCGGAATTCCCCGCTACTGGTGCAGTGCCGTTGAACATCCCTGTTCCACCTGTGCCTCAGCCTCCAGCACATCCTAATGCTCCTCCGCCACCGGCGCGCAAACCTTCTCCGCCTGCGCCGGGATCACCTCGGAGATCTCCACCAAGAGATCCCCCTCCTGCTCCTCAGCCTCCGTTGAACGACCGGCAAGCTCCGGATCGTGTGCCAGAACCTAGGCCCCAGGAACCACGCAGATCAACGCGTGTTTCGCAACCACCATTGCGTCCTGGCAACGTGTATGGCGAAAGGAGAATCCCGTCTCACATCATCCGCGACTACGGACGCGAAGGTGAATGGGTTCCTCCACAAGAGCGACTTGTGCGCCACCATGCCTTCCAATGGCATGGTGCTCGTCCACCTGCCCAAGACCTTGCGCCTGAACAAATTGCGGAACGACGTGTGCATATGTACAGGCAGCATGTCGAGCAAGGGCTCTTACCTCTCTTCCCAGATGAGGAACCGGCTAATGCCGGAGAACCCATGGACAAAGACGCCCTGATTGCTAGACTAGTGGAAGAAGGGGGGCAAGATTTGATCGACTTTCTTTGTGCGAAGTCGGCGGAAGTGATTGAGAAGCCCGGGATTCCGAAGCAGCATCGCGATCTGAAGCATCTACCTGCTCAGGAGCGCGCAAAATGGGAAAGCGCTGAAGGTGATGAGATCAGAGCGCTAAAAGATTGACAAGTATACGAGTTAGTTGATCTACCCAAGGGGAGACGAGCGATCAAAAATCGCTGGGTCTATACGCCCAAGTCGGACGGACGATACCGTGCTCAACTGGTGGCTAAAGGTTTCTCCCAGATAGAGGGAATAGACTTCGACGAGCTATTCTCTCCAGTAGTCCGGTACGAAAGTACGCGCCTTCTCCTCAGCCTTGCGGCTTTAGAGGATTGGGAAATAGAAGGCGTTGATGTAAAAACCGCCTACTTATACGGACATCTGGAAGAAGAGATCTACATGGAACAGCCAGAAGGACACATCATTCCTGGCCAAGAGAAGAAAGTGTGGAGACTACGCCGAGCGTTGTACGGCCTTAAGCAAGCCAGCTTGTCCTGGTGGCGCGAAGTATCCGCGTCTATGACCAAACTAGGATTCAAGCAATGCAAATCCGACGCCGGAGTATATATTTACCGTGACAGTAAGACTGGCAAACTTGTCATTGCTATAGTCTACGTCGACGATGTGCTATTTATGGGAAATGATCCTGCCCTTCTGAAAAAGAAGAAAGAGGAATTCAAGAAGCGATGGGATTGCAGGGACACATCTGGAAATGAGTTCCTTGGCATGTGCATCCGTTGTGATCGAAAGAACCGGAAAATTTATCTAGATCAGCGAGACTACTTACAGAAAGTCTTGGAGAAGTTCAAGATGACAGCGTCTAAACCCGCATCGACTCCACTCCCTGACGGCTACCAAGCCCTCGCCAATCCGGACCCGGTTAATCCAACGATCCGACTCCGCTTCCAACAGGTGATCGGCTCCCTCATGTACATCATGATCGGAACACGACCCGACATCAGTTACACCGTGACGCAACTCTCGCGACACGCCCACAACCCAACTCAGGAACACTTGAATCGAGCTTACCAAGTTCTTCGGTACCTGAATGCAACCCGACTATATCGGATCATGCTAGATGGGGGAAAGGGTGAAGGAATTATATCCTTCAGCGACTCTGATTGGGCAGCTGACCCTAACACAAGACGGTCATCTACCGGGTATTTTGTCTCGATTGCTTCTTCAGCGGTCACGTGGACTACTCGTGCGCAGAAGACAGTCGCGTTGTCCTCAACGGAGGCCGAGTATATGGCGCTTTCCGATGCAAGCCGCCAAGTAGTATGGATCAAGCAACTAATGGAGGAGCTTGGATTCATCTTACCTTCCCTTCCACTGTGCGGTGACAATATGGGGTCACTATTCCTTGCACAGAATGAATCTGTGGAAAAGCGGTTGAAACATATCGACATTCGCTACCACTACATAAGGGAGGTAGTCATGGACAGAAAGGTCGCCTTGGAGAAAATCCTTGGTACGCAAAATCCCGCAGACCTTCTTACCAAAAATCTCGGTGCGGTCAAATTCAAATATTTCCGTGACAACTTCTATGGGCTCGAATTCGTCGAGACCAAACAGCGCTGAAGGAGCGCTATATAAATACCTAGACGCTCAGTCCACGCGGCCACTCGCAGATGCGACTTCGAGCATAGGGGAGTGTTGACAAAGCAGCATTAGCGCTAGTCATGCTCTCGTCACATGTCACATCACGTGACAGCACCAAGCGCCGTCACGGGCACTCAGACCGGATCATTGACTCTGATCATTCGTTGATCATAGAAGCATTGATCACACGAGGTTGTGCGGAATGAATACCTGCACGCTTCCATTATGCTACTTATTATTAGAACAATAGAGTAGCTGACAGTTCTCCACTTGCGTACATCCTGCATCTGTCAATGGGCTTGTCAGCGTAGTATGTAGTATGTAGATACCCTGGACCCTCTATGGTATATAAGGACCTTAGATACGTCCAATTATGAACAACTTTTCTCTGCTCTCAAACTCGCTCTCATAAAGCTCAAACCACTCTAAAGTTTCAAGCTAACCACCGTCTCAATTAGCAAGGCAAGTGATTTACCTATCGTACACTACCATGCGTGCTCGTCATACGCTTTGCTTTCAACACGAGCAGCATATGCTGCTGGTCCTGGCCAGTCGGCCACTGCTGCCCGGTCACCCCACATATCTTGTTGTGACTGGAAGTACTGGTTGGTCCACTGCATTTCATATTGTACCAGTGTCACCTCTTCCTGCCATTGCATTTTTCTCACCCAGGCATGTAAATAGTGCACTCTTTGAACTGCAGCAATATGATGGGAGAATATCCATGTAGAATAATGGATGACTTACATTTGCGCACAGCACCAGGAGAGGTTGACCCGGCAGCATTCAGACCTGTCTGCCATATCCATGATAGCTGGAGTTGGGTAGAGCCTGGCCAATTTGGGTCAAGTATTGCTGTACTTGCCTTGATATCATCTTGAGTCAGAATTTGAAATGTCTTCACAGTTGCATCATTGCCGCTTGGCATCTGTTATAAGCCTGGCAATGCAAAGAAATTTTTTTGTTGATTTTGGCAATTTCGGCGCATCCTCGGGTATGAATTCCTTTATGAGGTGCCAGATGAATTATATGGGAATATTGATAGAACTTTTCAGCAATTGCCTGCTGAAGCGCAATGAGGTGCTGGAATGCTTGTTTTTTGCAGAAATCCAATTTGGCATGACTGTACTGGGTTCTAAGTGTTATTGATGAAGAGGGAAGGGAAATTGGCTGGAAGAACAGTGGCAGAATGTCACTGTTTCCAAAAGGTGGAGGTAATGGTCCAGGCATGTTGTCTTTCTCATTGAAAACATTGAAAACATTCGGCACCTCTGGGACTGGTATCAGATTGCTGATACTGCCACAAACCTTCAGCTGAATGGATTCCAGTGCATTCAGCTTGCCATGCAAGTTGTCTGACATCTGATTTATGCCTTCAATGCCTCCATCATCAGCCAAATGATCCCACAAGTAATGCAGTTCCATTCTTTTCACGTCATTCACAGTTGTTCATAATATGATATTAAAATTCAAGACGCACTGTTGTTCTTCAATGCTGAGTGCCTGCTGGATCCACTCATCAATGTCAGTAGTCCTCTGATGTGACCAGGATGAGGTGTTGGTTCCCAATTCTGTGAAATCCTTTGTTCCAAGAATGTCCATAGTTGTTGGATCTTTGAAACAGTTTTTTTCAGCATCTTTCATATCCCATTCCCATATCTGTTGGTCTTGCAGTGAGGCTGCACTTGCTATTTTTTCAAAATACATGCCACAATCAGCAGCCATGCTGGTAGTCTCTTCATAGTGGTCACACAGTACATGCACTGTAGAATAATTTATTGCAAATGAATTGATTGCAAGAGAGGTAGAAATTTACCAATTCCCAGAAGCTTTTTGAAGTTGGAGTCATTTGTGTGGTTGTCAATAGTTTTGGCCTGATTGGCATGTGTAGCTGTTTGGACCGTTGGTGTGATGGCATTGAGGTTGGCCCATAGCATTTCCAGAATTTCAGCAACAGTGACACCAGTATGAGGAATGAACAAAGTGGCATATTGGAACAAACTATCACAAATCCCTATGCTTACCTAGGCTGGGTATTGAGACAAGGGGACAGTAGTCTTAGATAAGCAGCAAGCAAGAGTGAAGAGATCAAAGATCAGATAGTAGATGGAGGATAAGACAGGCTAGGCTGTAGACAAGTTGTTAAGTCTGGGTCCTACAGACGCCAGACAGCTAGTTTATATACACAGAGGGCTAGGACCTGGAACACTACCAGATGACCCCAGGAACTCTAGTCCTTCCTAATTACATAGAGAAACTAATATCTCCTAGCCAATGGCATAAAACCCTTACTGATTGTTAACAATGACACCATATGACAACATAGATAAAGATCTTATCTTACTGATTGTTCCAGAACCCTCTAGAATGATGAGGTGTGATAAACTACAGATGGCACAGATAATCAACACATGATATAGATAATAATGATCGGTGCGTAGCTCCTGAACGGATGCACGCCCCGCAACGTCCCGGATATCGTCAGAATGCGACGGACGAGGGCTTTCCAACGGTACTAAGTACGGTCCAGTATTCGGCGAGATATAACGTAAACAATGTATTCTGCCAAATCTGTGACACGAAGTCTATTTGTTGTAGAGACAGAGTGGATACAGACAAATTCGGAGGCTGGTTGCTCAATTACACCTCCGTTACAATGTATTCTGCCAAATCTGTGACACTGACAGAGTTTTTGAAAGTATTGGTATGTGGTGACTTTGCATTCAAGATTTGATAGCTGGAAATTGTCCAAAACACCAAAAGTAAATAGAGTACAATATTGACTGAATGTGGCTGGCATCAATTGACAATACATCAAGTCCAAGTGAACACCTTCAGTGCCTCAGCATCCACATGTTACAAGTGCTCAGTGGTGAATTCCATTTGTGTGAACAATCCGGACATACCGGTTTTGAAATGCATCTGTCATTGGGATAGCTGCTGGTGTGGAAAGATAATTGGCCACTGGCTTGTCATCAATCTCCTCCTCATCTGCATCTTCCATTTCCCCATCAATATCCATCTCAATATCCATATCCATTGCCATGCTGGGCACAGGTGGAATCAGCACCCCGTCCTGCAAACATCACTGCTCTTCTTCATCTCTTGCTGATTGCATTTGTTCCAGAATCTTGATCTGGTCTCCAAGGCATTTGGCAATATCAATGTTATCATAGTGTTTAACCAGGATATAATTTCTGACCTCCCACAATGCAGCTGATTGGAAGAATGTACCAGTCCAGCACTGTGCTCAGTGAAGAGGTGTTTCCCAATGTGTGTCTCTCATACAACATCTGCACAGGAGTTGTGGAGAAGTACAATCTTGGCATCTCCAAACTGCATACCAACCACCTGGACATTGCTCACAAATGCCACCATTTGGAAGTGCCTCTGAAGCCAACATTGCCCCCATCTGACGAAGATCCGCAAGCTGTACACCGACACCTCTCAGAGGCTAGCAAGGCTTGCACCAGTGCACTTTTTTTTTTTTTTTTTTTTAAAATCCAATTTTATTGCACTAGTATCTAACTAAGTACAAATGGGCGCGCAATAGCAGTCCCAAGTCCGAAACTCTGAAATACACAGAACAAGGAGAAAAAGAGAAAAAGAGATGACAGACTATGTCCGAGACGAGATGAGTGAAGTGAGTTGAGTCGAGGGATAGAGGAAGGCTAAACTAGTAGTCCGAATTGGAGAATGAGAGGTGGCGCCAACCGCAATAACAAAGCGGAAGTCGACGAACAGAAACAACAAAGAAAAGGAACGGATCCAGGAGTATGGAGGGGGCAGAAGAAGGTTTTGCTATTCCCCTATAACTGCCGCCACAAGAAAAAGAGGGAAGTTTGAAATACTAACCGTGAGTCCGATGTCCAACGCTTTAGTGCACATCTTTGACAAAATTTTGCTGCCGATCCCGGCTCGGTTGCGGATGATTTCTCTCCACTGAAGGTCTCCATCGTCAGGAGGGAAGGCGAACGCCAAAGGGTTGTTGTCCAGGAATTTTGTGAGCCATGCCAAGTTGTCGTAGCACCCATTAGAGAATAGCCGCTTGAACTGTGGACATTCTTGGATAATGTGTTCACATGTTTCCAGCATGTGACTGCATGGACATGACGTGGGGGCGTCTGGGAAGAAGCGCGCTTGGTAGGTGCCGATAGGTGCGTGGTTGGAGATGCAGTGTGTGAGGCGCGCTGCGAGAGATGGCGTCATGTCTCGTGTGAGCCATGAGCCGCCGTTGGCGTAGGTAGGGAGGATGGGGTTGTCGTTCGATCCCAATAAGTCGAGGAAGTGGTTTCCCCAGTATGACGTGTTGTTTGAGGTGTGATGGTACTGCCACAACCAGAGATAGCAGTCGGTCCACAATTTGCGAATGAAGCCGAGGGAGTGTCATGAGTGATGCGGGACGCAAGGGACTCGCAAGGACTTGGCGAGTTTATGGGCCTGGTGGTGGATCGACCACTTGAGCGACGAGGGGATGTCCCAAAAGGTGATTTTATGGGAAGGGGAGAGTGAGAGCCAGGAGCGAAGGGGTTTGGCAATTGCGAGGGTGTCTTGATGTGCACTGTGGGTACTGTAATCAAACAGATGTTTAGCACATGAAATCGAGTCAGTAAAGATGAGAATATGGGTAATACTATGGTCCAAAGAGCGTGCAATATTAGAAGAAAAGGAAAGAGAAGAGAGGAGACCAAGACGGAGAGTGTATGATTCCGAGTCTGAAGAGGTTACATGTCTGCAAGGCACAACATGAGATTTAACGGGAGAAGAAATTGAAGAATCAAAAAGAAGATATGCAGAAGTAGAAGAAAGTGAAAAAGGGCTGTAGCCCTGACCATACATTTTGTTAGAAGAATTAATCGGACAAGAGCTGTCCATTGAAAGAAGAATTGAAGAAGAAGAAGAAAGCGCTTGATTGTGAGCCTTGCTAGCCTCTTTGAGGTATCGGTGGACAGCCTGCGGATCATCGTCTGATGTGCGTGGACAATGTTTAAAAGAAAGTTGAGAAGAAGAGAAATGATCAACTACTCGCATACCAGGTTGAGCGCTAGGGTGTAAGCGCTTGAAAGTGTCTGTGACTGATGCGCTGTCACGCAGGAAGTCTATGGCGGGAGATTTGATATTCAATTTTTCCAGGTCTTCGTCCTGGGTGAGGAGTTTCAACAGGTGGTTGTCGGGAAGGGTGCGGAAGCGTGCGCCGCATTGTTTGGTGAGTTTTTGCAAGTGGAGGTGGAGGGGGATGAGACCAGCAATGGACTCAGTGGCACCTCGAGGGGTGGTGCAGAAAGCGCCTGTGATCCATATAGCTGCAGAGCGCTGGGTTTTATTGAGGGGTGCCAGTGCACTTTCTTCTTCTTCTTCTATCCTTCTCTCAATGGACGGCTCCTGTCCAGTCTACCCCAATAGCGGTATGTACAGTAATGGTTACAACCCCTATTCTCTTTCTGCTACTTTGGCTTTTCTTTTATTTGATTCGTCTCTTTCATCTCCTTTAAAATCCTCTGTTGTTCCATGTGGCAATGTACTTTCCTCAGATGCTGAATCATACGCTCTCAGACTCAGTCTCGTTTCTGCCCTCTCTTTTTCTTCTAATGTTGCATGCTCTTCTCAACATAGCATTACCCATATATCTGTTTTTACTGACTCTATTTCCTGCGCTAAACGTCTGTTTGATTACAGCGCTCACAGTGCATGTTATGGTTCACCTAGAGGGCACCGTGAGGATGGCCGCTAGGCTAGTCAACACTGAAGGATCACTTCAATGATCACCTTCGGCTGACAACACTAGTTGTCCTGGAGTACTGAACAGAGACTGATATCTTCTGCTGTTGACAGACAGAAAAACGCTAAGTTCACTCGAGAAAATACAACAACACGTTATATTCGAGAGAGAGAGAGAGAGAGGACAAGAGTAAAGAGGGAGACAAACGAAAGGTTGAAGCTGAAGCTTCAACTACAGAATAGTCCTTTATTTATACAATTCGAGATACTTCTGCTTTTACTATTTCGTCCATTGCTCACTAAGATGAAACACTACTGACGGGGTCGGAAGGGACGTCGGAACGAGATGGCGTTCCGGGAATGGAAGCTTGCTGTGAAATGGAAGATGACGGATCTACAGAATCCGTACTATCGGAGTTCTCTTGATCCGAAGGCGATGACGTTGTGGAGAAGTGGCTGATAGAGAGATCGACAGGGGAGTCAGTCCAGCGAAGGTCGTAGGGTCGGCCCATCAGGTACGGGTGGGTGAAGGACGTATCTCCGACGATCTGCCTCCACCCGTAGTTGTCGGCTCCGGTGAGTGCGGGCCGAGCGATTGTGGTCTCGTAGAGTCCGTGCTGATAGATATGGATAAAGGGGGAGTTATCCCATACTTGACGGAGGTGGTGGTTGAGGTACTGGGACTCGTACCGAGGGGGCGGAGGGGTTCCATGTGGAGAGGTAGATCGGCCCGGTACTTCTTCGTAGTCCGGAATGTCGAGAAGTTCGAGGCGCCACTTGTATAACCAGTGCAGGGGGTTCGTCGTCGAGACCATAACACTGGCAACATCCATACATGTTCTATGACAAGCAAAAACTTCCTCGAGTTCTTGCTGCGCTCATTGAGTCAGGAGAATATGGGCACCACTACCCATTGCAGCCTTGGCTGTTCAACAACTTGTCCAATGCTTTTTCTGACTCCCCAGAAGATGTACCACTCCATGCTATTGCCTCCTATTACCAGGAGATGTCCTTAAAGATTGTCCCCTACAATCTCTCATCCTCATCCTTATCCTCCTCGGCCCCCTCGTTCTCATCCGCAGCACCTACACCTCAGGAGTCCTCCATGGACTTCCCCACCTCATCTGAACATTCTACTATCTCAGGTAATGATGACTCAGAGTAGATAGAACATTATAGTAGATCATGGACTATAATTTAGATACAGACTGACTCATTGGATGCTCTGTAGTGTACTAGTAGTTTCTCTTCCTCAATCGGTGACTCGGACAGACACTTATGACTCATATATACAGTAGTACACAGATGGCCTTTGGACTTGCATAAATAGGCATAGATTACATCAAAAACTCCAAGTTTTTGATTCTCTTCTGTTGTAACTTAACTGTTACCTGTCTAATTCAAGATTGGTCAATCTTAACTTCTAATCCTCTGAAGTTAAGAACTCATAACCACAATGATTCAACATTATCAGTTGCTTACTATACTTTGGTATTGTAACTTTGCCAATTCACCTATTAGCAGGCTGGTTAAGGATTTCGATCCTTAATTAGCTAGGCGCTTCCTAACTTAGGTCTAGGAGCCCGCTGAACCATAACAGTAGATCCATTGCCTTCCATTTCACAACAGGCTTCCATTTCTGGAACGCCATCTCATTCCAACATCTCTTCTGATCCCGTTAGCAGTGTCTCATCCTAATTAGCAATGGACAAAATAGTAAAGTCAGAAGTATCTCAAAATGTATAAATAACAGACTATCCTGTAGTTGAAGCTTCAGCTTCAACCTTTTGTTTATCCTTTGTTTATCCTTTGTTTACCCTTTGTTTATCTACCTCTCTACTCTTGTCCTCTCTCTCTCTCCCTCAAATATGACTCTGTTGTTGTATTCCCTCAAGTGAACTTAGTGTTCTTCTGCTTGTCAACAGCAGAAGATATCAGTCTCTGTTCAGTACTCCAGGACAACTAGTGTTGTCAACCAAAGGTAATTGTTGAAGTGATCCTTCAGTGTTGACTAGCCTAGCGGCCATCCTTGTGATGCCCTCTAGGTGAACCATAATAGAGCACCTCAGTTGTCTCAGTTTTGAGGCTATGTAAAACACAATTTGGGCACAAAATTTCAGCTTGATGTGTTGAGCCTGTTCCACTCTCCGCTGGTGCTTCAAAGGTGATGTGCATAATGCTGGTGAGGTCTGAAAACAGTATGTAGATGGAAATAGGTTTCATGTCAAAGTCTCTTTACAATGCAGGTGCACTATTCCACATCTGTAAACAAATATTCTATCTATATCTTCCCTTATGATCATGTTTATCTAATATATTGGTACCATTGTTTTGTATCTCGTTCAACAGATGGGATGGTACATGTGAGATGTTGATGTATTACCGATGATCAAAGCAAAAAACGGGCGCTGACAACTTTGATGTCTCGCCCAACGAGTCTACCATGACTAATTCCGACGACGGCGGAAATTTCCGTCATCAAGCTGTATTGCTGTCATCCTGTCCAGCGACAACTACGCCTCCGATAGCAACCTGGTGGATTACCAAGACTGATGCAAACGACTAAATAATCAAGTTTCTCATTATTCACCAAACACCACCCCAGAGGATCGATAGCCACATACCTGTCCAGGTACAGCCGCCGACAACACAAATCTACTATAGTCAGCATTAATTGCAACACCAACAGCCGCAGCGATGGTCATTGGTACATTGATTACCGCGGACTGGAGGAGTATTGTTGCTATCCGCGTGTCATGCCCTCGCATAGGTACGTTCATGTGATTTCTGATCATCTGCCGGTAGAGTACTAGGCGAGTGATAATGAACACCGTAGAGTACAAGTTCAACAAAATATTGGACCCGAGTTGGGTTGCCACAAGGATTGTTCCAAGGTCCCATAGGCTTCCGGGAGTCGTGGCTAGTGTCGTAGCGATAGTCCCTATGATTCCAGTAACTGCGAGGTTTGTGAATTTACAAGAGCGCAGGGAGATCGCTGTGAGGTCTCACTTATAAACGTCACCCACAAGAAGACAGGGGTGATCCAGCAAAGAGTTCGGACAGCTTTCGATTGAGTGGTCATAAAAATCTTTTGCACCATATAACATCGCCACACCTCCGTCATCTTCAGTCATTCGTTCTCGGAGGCAAGAGAGGAACTACTTACAAGTAATCCGTCAGTCAATGTCCCAATCATCACTGCCATGAGCATCCAAAGCAGGGACGTAGCAGTGAAGCCATGCATCAGCTTCGCGTCCTCTCCGGGAGGGCTTGGGTTTGTTTGGACGAATTGAAAGATAGTGAAATAATTTGCCCATATGAAGTTTTCCACTATACAGATAGTATTGAGTAGCAACAAAGTGTAGACATATATGCGGAGTAGTCGATGCCGTCGGTTGTATTTTCCGCATTGTGGCTGAAGGAGATAAATACAGTTAAAACTCTAAATAGCCAGTGCGCCATAGAAAACTGCGCCTATGAGAATGCCAATCGACCACGAGAACTCAAAAGTAATATAGGGGCGGGCAACTTGTATTTCCTCAACCATATTGATAAAGAGGTCAAAGAAGGAGTGGAGAGGTATGGGTCGTGACAGCGAGACAGGAACATTTTTAAGGCATTCCCGCAGTTCAGTCAGCGTTATGAATCTGTGATAGATGGATTGTCAATTTCAAAGCCGATCTCAATTTGGTGGATGTTAATCAAACTAAAAATATCGGATTTTGGCACCACAACGTAAGTTTACTCGGGAACAGTGACAGTAGCTCGTCTCTGCTTCTTCCAAGCTATAACCTCCTTCAGCGCGGCCACGAATAACGGGATAATGGCACTAGCGAATAGGGGGGTATAAACGGCATATTTGTGTTCAGCGGGAAAGTATAACAATGCGAGCATGCCTGGGCTGAAAAAGGCGCGTGAGGCGAGCGTCGTCGCTTCGGTAGAATATTTGAAGGTGTCCTGTAGCGAGGATCCGGCAAACGTCTAGGGAGGGGACTTTGGTAAAGGCACATATAGGAAGAGAGTAATAGGGAGGGAATACCTTCTTGAGTGCATCCAATGCCCCTTGTACATCGTCCTTGACATCTTCCTTCACTGGCATATTATCAATTTGATCAACCAACTTGACGATGCTTGTCAATGTCTCGTGAGCGCCCTTAGCATTCTCAAGGGCACGGCGGCGCATGAGCGCATGAACTTGCCAGTCTGAAAGACTGGATATATCGGATGAGTGTGTTTCAACGCCATTTGGTAGAAATGGGACGCCGAGAAGGGTAAGGAGTTGTCGAGAAAATTCCTGGAAGACCTGATCATTGACTCGAGTCGACAAATCTGTGTTTTTCCCCAGAATATCAACCGGGGGATTATATATAGTTATTCCACCCCATTGAGGGAGGAGGAATGACTTGGACTGCGAGACGTGGGCTAAAGATAGGTCAGTACTGGTTTACAGGGGTAGTGTGGGCTGTACCATCAGAAGTCAGGATGTGTAATGGACGTCTTGTAGCCGATGGTATAAACAGGACAAAATGGAGCACAGGGTCATTAGATGCGCTCGAGGCTATTATACAGTTGATAAGGAGTATCATCGAAGGTTGTGGGAGACGTACAAAGCGACCATTCTGCTGAGTTGATGAAGACTGTGAGATCTTCCATGGTCAGACCGTAAGACACGCCATCAATAACTTGGGGTTGAAAAGCTAATCGACCGTGGTATTGGACCTGACTTTCTATCGTAAAATTATGTAGGGGTTTTAATTTATCGAGAATGGGTCTGATCCTTTCTGTAAATTTGAGTCAAAGGTGTGACCACCGTTTTACTAGGAGTACGAAACTCACGAGCAACTCCCGCTTGAATGTCCCAGTCGGATGCGGAGCTCCCAGCGGAGGCATCCTCGTTAAGAAGTGTGAAGGCGAGACGGTATTGTGGTGAGTATTGGACAACGCGATTGTTCTGATTGGTTGTTTTTGGAGAGGGATTGATAAGGTTGGTGAGGATTTTGGATGCCGAAGACAATCCTAGCCCAATTTGAGAATGAACATCTGGGTCACCTGGGAGAGCTAACTCACTTTGCCTATCGTACAAAGGCAAATAAATCTCATTCTGCGTGACTAATGCGTTTGGGCCATTTCTTATTTGGTAAAACGATGTGTCGGCTAATCCAGTGTCAGCGTTCAGTCCTGCGTCCGACGTGGGGGACTAACCACACTCGCTCCCACTGTGAATGCGAACTTCAAGTTCACTCCAAGTGTCTGAATTAGTTCTGTATTCTTCATTGAAGAAGCTTTGTATGATTGAGACGGCAGCGGCATCGTCAACACAGATATCCACGGGAAGTTTGAGGTGCTGCTGTGCATGAAAGTGGATTTGCGATACGGGTAAAGAGAGACGTCGAATGCTTGTTGCATACCACCATAGAGGAACTGCCAACAAAATAACAGTCCAGTATGAGGCTATGATACTACGTTTGACTGCATTTGACTGGTAGAACAGCGTGGAGGGTTCCTTGAGCAGAGGGGATGGCATGCGATTACGTCAGCGATCTTGGTGGTTGTTGACGTGGATCGGGGACAACAGAGCCAAATACGGCCGTGTTTGGCGTTCTCAGTAACGCTTTTCCTCATTTCTACCAAGTCCCTCATCCCAACTCTTTATATTTCTCTCATTCCCTCTTTATGCCAACGTTGTCCCCATACAAGTGACATATCCGGGACATTTCTGTAAACTGCTTTTGTCCTTGCTTTTGCTTTCTTCTCCTCGTCTTGTCTATCTGGATCTTGCATCATTTCATACTCGTAAACCTTTGTCTCTAATGTCTGCCGGTGGCTTCGATGCGACCCATTCTGCGTCAGCGTACCAACGATACGAGCCTAGAAGGCCTTCTGGAAATTTCACATCACCTAATTATAATGTCAGTATTTACTACGCATATGTTCTCTGCATCATTCGTCTGTCTGTATATTCACTCGATTTATAGAGGTCTTTCAATCATCCCCCGCGACGTCGGACTCCATCACCAGGTTCATCTAGGCGTTTCTCGTACGATAGTTATACCCCCAATCGAGTAGACCCCCCTCACCGAAATGAGCACTCAAACACATATAGGCCGAATGTATACAGGCCTGATTATTCGGCAGCAAACTTTTGGGAAGGTCAATTAACTCCCGAATCTTATTCATTCACTCCCCGATCTCAAGACTCGGATACACGGGATCGCGCGAATTCCTGGCACGCACCAGGGAAGAATCAGTCCGGTTGGCAAGATCGAAAGCCTATACCTTCATCCCCTGTGCGAGATCGTCCTCGCAGAGACGACACAATGGCTACCCGAATTTTCGAACCTTCAGATTCATGGAAGCGTGATCACAACGACAGACCAGGACGCAATGATGGGTACGTCCATGTATAATGCGTTAATCTGGAAGGAAATTTCTCCTAACATGTGGCCACAGAGTTTCTCTCGTCGATCGACACCCGCCCCATCGTAGGGGTAATGTCGATACTTCACCCGATAGGGCACCAAGGAATGGCCGTGGCTTTCCTCCTCAGGCTAATACCGATCGTTATCGTCCACTTCAAGAACCTTTTCACAATACTCGCTCCGAATATGATTCCTACCGACCACCCTACGATGATTCTTGGTCTCCATCTGCACCTCATGAAACGATTTCCGCTCCTGTCCATCAGAGGGGCCTCTCTGGGACTTATCAGAAAAGAGGTCAGCTCGGCAATAACGCAGGTGGTCACCCAACCTCTCCGAAGGTGTTCCATCGGTTTCCTGGGAGGCGCAACCGCGGCTTTTCTCAACCTTTTATTCAAGATCGGAGCTCATATTCTAACGATCATATGCATTACGGAGGCGAGCTTTCAAAAATGGACTATGCTGATCTTGGGGACAACGGTGCTTACCAGGCTAGGAGCCCTCCCTCGCGACCGTCTTCACGCTCCTCGATCGCTTCCACGATCCCATCTGAAAAGCAAGATACACCTTCGTACTTGGAGGATGCGGCTCCTCAGGGGCAGGTAAATTCCCCACAAGATATTCTTGGAACCAGTAAACCATCAATAATTTATCCGAAGTCACCCATTAACAGAACCACCTCTCCCCCCTGTTCCCCTGGTCCGCAATCCCTCAATGATGCCAAACCTGTAGATGACACTGAAGATGTATGCCTGGTACCGTTCCGAGCTGAGTCGAAGGACGATATTACGGAAGAAGCTGAGGTTAATGAGATTCTATCGCAAAGTAAGCTTGCTGATCGAGTTGTTTGGTTCTATTTCGTAATACTCTGCACTAGATCAATCACAGATGGATCTTCCCCGGGATCAGGATGATCAATCTCAAATCCACCTTCAGTCGATAGGTAAATGTTATCCCTTTTTTCTCCGCTTCATTTTCTCATGGGTCCTGCGAAGGTACTCCGAGGTCTTCTTCACATATTTCCAGCCCACTAGTCACGAGGCCTACTTCACCAATTCAGCTCTCACTGAAGTCCCCCCCGCCTATCCGTATACATCCCAGCCCAATCGAGAAGAATGATACGGCGAAGACTCTACCGTCACCTCCAGTTCGCGACGCTGAAATGACGTCTCCTGTGGTTCCTCCATCCGACCCGGTCCTTACCCAACCAACCAGCATACTCGCTGCGCAACTTGTTGACAATATGACAGCCACGTTTCACGAGGCAGCTGCCGCTATTAGAGAGACTACAGTATTGCGAAGTAAGCCCAGTCGCGTGGAGCTTATTGGAATACCAAATACGAAGGCTACTCATACCCGACCAATTGTACCCCGACTCAACGAGATAATGGTTGAAACACCCATCTCCACTTCGAGCGTTGATTCCACTCGGAAGGCAAGCAACAAAAGCGTGCCTGCAACGCCCTTGCTCAAGCCTCTCGTCGCTGCATCACCCACCGAAGCTTCATGGAATGTAGAGGCAAGACCAGAGATGAAGGAAGCGCTCCGGGTTGTGGTGATGACCCGGTTGCTTTGCGACCACCAGACACCCGACGAACGTGTTAGTCCTGTCCTCATGGCGAATCTATCCTTGGTCCCTCGACCGGACCACGAAGCGAATGAAGAAGCTGACGTGGATATGGTAATCCAGGATGTCATGGCTGGGGATCAATTTGAGGAACGGATGCAGAGGTTTGAAACGCTCAGACCTTCATTCGTTCAGTTCTTCTCGCGACGGCAGACATTCATTGCCGACAAGCTCCAGAGGTTGCGACAGGAGTATATTCAGCTACAAGAGAAGTGGAATATTCACTGTCAGACATTGAATGATCAAGCCAGGCCCAGCATTCTCGACGGAGAGGCCATGCCTATTGGACGGACGACACGCCGATCGGCAAATCTGGGCGACGCTGTTCGCTCGGATTTGGAAATGGAACAGATCCTTGCAAGCCTCGAAAGTAACGATGCCACGGACCCAAATCACCTCTCGCAACGTAACTTGGCTACCATTCCGGACATGATTTCCGTCGCGAATGGCAAGGTGGACTACCTCTTCGATGATACCTGTCATCGCGTGGAGAATCCAGCAGAATATTACGCTCCGCATACGGGTATTGACGATTGGACAGAAGAGGAAAAGGCTATTTTCCTCGACAAGTACGCTGCTTATCCTAAGCAGTTTGGTATTATTGCAGACTATCTTCCCAACAAGACCTCCTCACAATGTGTGGATTACTATTATCTCCATAAGAAAGGATACATTGACTTCCGAAAAGTAGTGTCCAGGTTTGGACCAAAGAGGAGAAGGCGGGGGGCGGGTAAACGAAAGGGGAATGCACTGCTCACAGATATCCAGAGACATGACGAGGAAGTCCATAGAGGATCAGGTTCGGCTTCGACCGCGCCTTCGAGGCGTGGACGGAAAGCGAGAGAGAAGGAGAAGGAAAAAGAAAAAGACAAGGAGAAGGAGGGTTCGGAAACCAAAGTGGATGGCGAGAAACCGGTATCCGCTCGATCTCCGAGTAAGCGCACCGCAGCCCAAATGCACGAGAAAACGCCCACAGCGACACCAACCCCTGAACCTGAAACCAAAACTCGACGGAAGCGGGGTGCCGGTACGAATGGCCCAGGGTCATCAACCGCACCACCCAGTCGGACAGTGTCCCTGCGTCTTGGGGAAGAGGATACACCTGTTCGTTCTCCTTCTTTGACCTGACCATCCGACGCTAACTTTGCCCCTTTCCAAAGGAACCTGAGTACCGCCCACTTAAACGTGCTAAACGTATACGCAAAGTCAAATCTGCCGCTATCGTAGAAGACGAGCCTACGACACCCGAAATGGATACTACTCCCCTGCCAGAAATTTCGATATCGGCGCCCCCACCAGCGACAAACAAACGGCTTTCGATACAGCTCCCTGAGCAAGAGAAAAGTCGGTGGCCACCCCAATCAGTCATTACCCCATCTTGATGACTACCACCACCCATCCTTCCATTCCGTCATCTTTCTTTCCTCCATCTTCTCAGACAACTCCTCTTTTTGGCTTTGGCTCTGCTGTCTGTTCAAAGAACGTTATACGCAACCTCAGTCCTGGTGGGTTACTGTTCCGACTATCCGCTCGTATATTGAGGTATAATTGGCGATCGAACCGTGCAAATTCTTCTTCATATCCAAAACTATACCGAGATGAACTCTCGACCTGGATACTTTGAAGGGCATTTCATCCAACAACCCCGACGGGTGCTACGCAGTCAATTTTTCAAATATTCCATCATCCTACCCCTTGTTTCATTTTGATATACCCGTCGCCCTTTGAAAGCCGAGAGTATCCAAATATCTTGTGAGGACCAGGAACGCAACCCGTCTACGACCCCGTCCATGGATTTCTGCACAGGACATTAACTGGATACCCTCTCCTGCCCTCATGTGAGTGGCCCTACAATAGACTTTGTTCATGAACAATTATTGAGGGATGGACTATTCATACATCTGTGATTATAGTTCTGTGGTACAGCAAGCTGTCGTATCATCCAGTTATGAGAGCATTCTAGAATCCCTGTCGCCAGCTACCACGGGCGGCAACAGGAATAATGGACACCGGTCCCTCTTGTTTGTATATTTATTCGAATCGTGTCATAACACATTATCCTTATACGTTTTCTCTTTGCCCTTAGGTATATATATATCATGTTTCATTTCCGTAGTGTATAGCATGAGAATAAAAGTGTCATAATGGATTAGTTCACTGTTTTTACAACATAATAGAGACAGGCGGGCAGGATATTGAGTGACAACGATATTTCTTGATGAATCCTTGTGTAACTGAGGCATGAAGGTTATCGACGGCCTTCAACCATGATGATATGGTATCCAAAGTTGGTCTTGATCAAGCCGGATGTGACGGGTTTGTCAACACTAGAAGGTGTTAACTGAAATGCAGCATCTTGGAAGGGCCCAACCATGCTGCCACGAATCTTCCATCCCAGACTGCCACCAGCTACATACAGTTGTGAGCTAGCCCGGGTGTAGAGGCAATGATATGCACGCACCTTTAGCCTTGTCCTCAGAGTACTCCTGAGCCACCTTGTTAAACGATTGACCCTCCTATATCTACATATCAGACACAGAGCGCGATGGAGATGCAAGTGCACAAAACCCACCTGGATCTTCTGCAGAGCCTCGGTTGCCTTTGAGTGCTTCTCGCAGAGTATGTGTCTGACGTTTACGGCCGTAGCCGGTTTAAGGCCTCCTTTGCCCTAACATTTCGCAACATTACAAAGGTAGTGGTTAGGCGCATGTGGGGCGATAGGATGGAAACTTGGAGAAAATGACCAACCTTGGACTTCGAACCGGACTCTTCGGTGTCGGCTGTAGTGTTTGCAGCTTTATTCTTTCTGTCGGATGACTTCTTGTTGTCTGACGATGATGCCTTTACGGCGGTTCCTGAGAATTTTTTGGCCATGGAATATAAGCGACTTCAGAAGCCGGTATACGACAGATACACAAGGCGGTAATATGTAGGCGCTTGTACTGGCTTGGTGTGACAGACTGTGACATTCCTATGCTTGATTCTAATCTCCCATCATGGCTCTGGTCCACAAATTCGTAGCACAGGATGCTGATGCGCAACAATCTTGGTCTTGAACACTTGTACTATTACATCTTTCGAAAGCATTCCATGATTCTTGCTCCCTTGGCTATTGTTAGATATTCTCCCACATCAAACATGTGGTGGGGCTGTACTCTTGGAAATCATACTTAACCCGCCAGGACAGATTTCTGGCTGCTGTTTACCTTGTGAAGCACAGATGATGCTCGCGCAACTCCTGGAAAAGCTTATATTGTTCTTCTCTCGGATCCTTTCTCGTTCCCGGATCCCGGTCACTCGACTAATTTATCGCCTCACTCCCTCGGCCTTTATCAGGTTTCTTTCTACGCTTTCTGCGTCACAACGCTCGAAGAACAGCACTCAAGGAAGGCCGCCACGCAGGGATTCCTCCTCTTTCAATGAGCATGCCATCGCATGCTCGAGGTTATTCGACCAATCGGTGCCCTCGAATCAACCGCTACAGAGGAAGCCATCCGACCTCGGGCTGAACATTCGAATAGATCCCGACACAATCAGTCAGCTCACGCGTTCTCCGGACGAGATGAGCCCTCCACAAATCCCAGAAATACGTGTCAGTAACACTATCGGTGGACTCGACACTGAGAGTCGTGGGAGACCCTTATCCGTGGATAGCTCACGGACTTCCGTAATCACTACTCAGTCCCCCGAACATATATCTCTCCCACCAAAATCTCCCCGTGCGTCTCGTCATAGTCGGTCTCCGTCTCATCCGACAAGGATAGCAACTTTGGCCTTCGAGAGAGCAGAATCGTTACCCTCAGCAGTCGCTCCGACCGTATCAGATTTTTTTCCAGATTTCCTCCGTGCTCCCGCACCACTGGGAATCGAAGAACCGCTTTCTTGTAAGCGTCTCAAAAATAAAACAATCTTACCGGTGCATCCTGTGGCATTTAGCAGGGGGGAATGTCGAACTGTCATGTGAGTGGAAGAGAGTATCATATCCCGGTTTAGCGCCCTAATTGTACCCAGGGATGAAACAGACCACAAGATTGTGCTCCTAC
>QFDT01002289.1:0-27172 GCA_003315915.1 Macrolepiota dolichaula
TCTCTCGATCGTTTGCCCACCCCCCTTCCCTCTATTGGTCTCTCCGTGAATTGACTCATGTCAGCGCCAAACCGCGAGTACTTCTCTGAGGTGGACTTCAAGGATTCGACCAAGGATTCTTCCCTCGATTCGGTCAAGCTCGAAGCCTCTGATGATGTAGCCGAATACGCGAAGTTCGAGAAGAAGACAATGTGGGGCTTCTTCGAGCTATTTGAAGGACAGGAACTGATAGACTTCCTTCAGGCTTTGGGTCGATATTCGGATATTGCCCATCCTCGCTTTTATATACTCGTTCTGCTTGATTGACAGAATCAACATGGGAGCAGCTCTCACCGCTGGCATGGGCGTTGACCTGGTCTGTTCCTCACAACTTCCTCCTGTACTTATGGGACTGAGTTTACTTTCGGACAATTGTAGAAACTGCTCAAGGGTTCACGCTACAACATCGCATCAATGATTTACTTCGTTCCATATATCATTTTGTGTGTCATACCTCTTGTTCCGGTTTCTCTGATGGTGTACTAATCATATTCGCCAGTCAACTTCCAGGCAACTTAGTCCTTCGAATACTCGGGCCCCGACATTGGCTGACGCTCAGCGTTTTGTCATGGGGCGCGGTCCAGCTTGGAATGGGGTTCGTTACTAACTGGGGTCAGCTCACTGCAACCAGAGCCTTGATGGGGTTGTGTGAGGTATGGTCCTACACCCAATTCTTCTATGGAATTCATAGTTATCCTATATCATAGGCTCCATTCTTCCCTGCCATGGTCTTTCTCATCTCAACTTGGTAAGCGGTCATTGGATATCGTTGTGACCTTACCTAGAACTTTTTGTCGATAGGTACAAACGACACGAGGTCCAAAAACGGTTCGCCCTCTACCAAAGAAAGTGTTCGACATGGTGAAGTAACGCGTGCCCATTCTAGAATAGCTATTTTCTACCTCATCTCTCTAACAATGGGCGGCGTGAGCCCAATCCTTGCCTGGGCACTCAGTTTGCTCAAAGGTAGGCAGCATATTGCCGGCTGGAGGTGGATCTTCGTACGTGTATCTCGTGTTACCTTTGAGAACGACACTCACGCCACGCTCACAGATCATCGAAGGCACTATCACTCTCTTCCTGGGGATCATCTGTTGGTTTTTCATCCCCGAGTTCCCTCACCAGAACCGGTTCTTGACAAAGCGGCAAACTAAAGTTGTGTTGAAAAGGGTTGAGGAAGATCGTGGTGACTCCGTTCCGGACCCTCTCACTCGAGAAAAAGTGTTTAAACATTTGAGGGATTGGACTCTTTGGTCATATGGTGAGTTTCATCTTATATTAGTTCGAGCATATTGCTGACCTATCATAGGTATCATGTTTCTCTGTGTTACTATGCCTGCATGTGAGTACAACTCGTGCATGATCAGGAGGGTTCTCACTTGTTTTAGACGCACAGGCCTATTTCATTTCGATTATCCTCAAAGGAATGGGATGGTCGCAGACAAAAGCCCTTCTCCTCGTATGTTCATGTTGTCGTCACGAAATTCCAACCTAACATTTGCATCAGAGTGCACCACCTTATGGACCACCTGTCAGTAGTGATATGTATCTCTTCGTTCTCCATTCATAATCTGAGACCTGAATTCAGATTTTCACTGTCCTGCTCTCTTCGTGGTTATCTGACAAATACAAGCACCGTAGTGGCTTTATCATCTTCAACACCCTCATTTGCATCACTGGGTTGTGTTTGACAGCTTTTGCCAAGCAAAATGCTGTCCGGTATTTCGGTGAAGGTTTTGCGTCACTCAAAATGCCTCAGTTGCTGACTTCATTCAGGCACATTCCTCACGAATATTGGAAACGCTGGCGCTGCCCCTGGTATCCTCGCATACGTAAAGGCCTCCGTTCCTTCTCTCGATAAATGCCTCATTGATATAATCGTAGTCATCCAACAACGTTGTTTCACACAGTAAACGGTGGGCATATTGTTACTATGCTGTTCCAAGTATTAATGTTCTGAGATAGAACTGTTCAGTCTGCCGTGACAGTCATGCTTGCTGGCCTGGCAGGAATCGTTGCTACTACCGTTTTCCGTACAAAGGACGCCCCCCGATATATACCGGGTGAGTTCTTGTGACGCCAATATCTCTCCTCAGCTAATCGATCTTCTTAGGTATTGCTACCACCATTGGTAGCCAAGTACTTCTGATAGTGACGATACTCGTCACTTCGTTCCATTTCTGGCGTCTCAACAAGCTATCACGAGAAGGGAAGCTTTTGAAACCGTTGGAGGGTCAGACAGGGTTCTTTTACACTCTTTAGAAATAGCAAGCAAGATTCACGGGCGAAAAGTTCATCGCGAGTATGTGAACACAGCATGTAATACCATGTAATATCTGGCAATTGTTGAAGCAGACTTGTCAGTGGACCGAACTTGTAATACCCTGATGTGCGTCCTGAAAGTATGACTGGTCGCGACAGCTTGCAGTTCTAACGCACTAGGGGAGCATGTGAGCAACCCTCGAGTGATTTATTCGTAAGTGTTATTGTTCATAGGCGTTATTCATGCGCGGGTAGATATCAACATGATGACCTGTGGATGATGTATAATACTTTACCACATTATGAGTAAGAAGAATGCACCACGCTATGATCTGATCCTAGTCAGTATCATCATCATTTGGAACACTGCTTGTTGAACATGACTGACCCAACTGAACAGATCTTCTAGTATGTCTTCAAGTTGTACGCAGAAAAGCCGAGTCGTTTATGACCCAGTTGGGTCAGAGTGTGTCTTCCTGGCTAGTTGAAGAACTACTGTGGGAATTCAAGTTACCTTATTCGGCACTTATATATTCGTGTTTGACAAACAGGAAGAATATCATAACCGAACTATTGGTCTGCCCTCTGGACCAGCTATTATATTCAAGGCGCCCTTAGCCTGGGAAAATGAATGGTTCATTCGGTGTCTGCTTTCATTGATCTCTAACTGCCATCTGTCTGCAAAGCGACGTATCATGTATCATCACCGTCAAGTCCTGCAATTTTCCAGAACCGTTACTGGGCCCTTGATGACACCAAAAATACACTAGTCTACTGTGCACCGGATTCACAGAATGCCCTTGTATCACCGTAACTTCTCTGGGGCCTTCGGTAGTGGAAGGATCAATGGATTGGGTGACGATGAAGTGGGGATACGGTCGTGCTTACGGATGCTCCCCAACGTTAGTTGACAGCCTTGTGGTGTCTCTACTTGGGCTCAGCGTTCAAGCTCCCAATTTGCTTCCTCCGGTGCTGTATTATGTGGCCCAGTCCCTTGGGGTTCCTGCCACTATATGACTGAAACGACCATTTTTGATTTGATGTTGATGTGAAGTTAGCGTAATTTCATCCCTTCCGAGCCACACCCAGATTTGGGACTGTGGATGGCACGGCGCTTGAACCGCTTCAAATTACGAGCAGCTCCAGCATATATTCCAAGGATCATGTCTGCGGGTACCACTGCGGCATGTATTCCTACCACGTACCACGAACGCCACGGTGTGGTGTTCAATGTTCAATACTGATACATGGAGTGCGCGTTTTAGGAGGGTTCCCTTTTCACACTAACCGGTCGCGCCGTGATGTCATCCTGACTCCTGAGGGACCCTTCATCGAGAACGAGACAGGTGTTGTAGCCACCGTAAAACCCGGGTCTACGATGACGATAACAGCAGCTTTCAAATGCGACAATCTCTTCCTGTCAATATAATCTATCAGGAGATCTTCGGACACAGTGATGGCGGAGTTATGTAGCTCAAGCAGAAAAGACTAACGTCCGTGGTTCAAGCTGTCCACTCTCTTTCCCCATTTCGTTGTTTGGTGTGCTGGTAGAGTTGGGCTTCCTAATGATTGCGTTAGCTCTGGTTCGGGGTAAGCACAGATGCGGAATGGATAAAATCCAATCAGACTTGCGGATAGCCTCCCCTCGTTCCTCTCGCGGTCATGGCATCTTCCAAGACATCCCTGAACAAGGACAGCATTCAGAATTTCTCCAAGGAGGGGGAATCCGGATGTCTCGAGGATGGACAACAAGATCTTAACCTAGAGCGCACGACTATGTGCGTTATTGTTGTGGGGTGGTCGTATTGAAGCAACTAAACGCCTTACAGGCTGCGTGTTGATCTTCGTATACTGCCGCTGCTGGCTGCAGTGTACTCTTTCGCACTCATTGACCGTATAAATCTTGGGGCAGCCCATACGGCAGGAATGGGAGCTGATCTGGTGAATCCATCACATCCTCTCCAGATGTATTAGAAACTAACCTTGCTGTCTCCTAGAAACTCGATGTTGGTGCGCGTTTCAATATAGCCACCGCTCTCTATTTCCCAACATACATGATTTTGTGCGTTTCATACGTCTCCTTAGAGCATCGTTGTTGACGAAAGTATTGAAGTCAACTTCCTGGAAACATTCTCCTGCACAAGGTTGGCATCCGCAACTGGATCACGTTTTCTGTCATTGCTTGGGGAGCCTTTGCCTTTGGTATGGGCTTCGTCCATTCATGGCAGCAGCTGACCATCACACGCGTGTTCCTCGGTGCTTTCGAGGTGGGTGCAAGGGGGCCGGAAGTTACGGGGCAAACACTGATTCCGATTGTAACGCAGGCGTGCTACTTCCCTGCCATGGTCCTCTTGATCTCGACTTGGCAAGTACCCCATATTTTTGGCTGAGAAGATAGCCTTAATATCAGTCTTCTTCAGGTACAAACGCCACGAGGTCCAGAAGCGGTGAGCAGCTCCCCTCCTCACGTTGTTTTACTAATATATAACGGATTTTGCTTCTTAGGCTGGCCGCCTTTTACCTCATTTCCATAACTGCAAGTGGATTGAGTCCTATTCTTGCATGGGCACTTAGCTTGCTCAATGGAAAGAGGAACATCGCGGGTTGGAGGTGGATCTTTGTAAGCTGTGATGTTCGTCCGTCCCTTTCTACTTGCCTGACTCCCAATACAGATAGTGGAAGGGGCTGTTACCATCTTATTGGGTGTGCTGTGCTGGTTTTGGATTGTGGACTTCCCGCACCAGAACAAGTTCCTAACCACTAAACAAACGGCCTTCGTCATGAAGCGGATTGACGAAGACCGCGGGGACGCGGTCCCCGACGAATTAACTGCCGCAAAGCTGTGGAAGTATCTCTGTGACTGGAAGCTTTGGGCGTATGGTGTGTACTCCCAAAAATCTGATGATCAAACGCCAAATCCGAATGAGTAATTGGTTCCTTGAAGGTGTCATGTTCGTTTGCACCACACTCCCCGCATGTAGGTACCTAGAACGTATAGATATTCCTTTCAGCTCACAGTTGGTGCTTTGTAGACGCCCAGGCATACTTCATCTCGATCATCCTGAAGGGTATGGGATGGGATAGTACTCGGTCTCTCCTTTTGGTATGAAACGTAATTTCCTTGTGGCGATGGCATGATAATAATAACTGCCCTATTTCTCATCCAGAGCGCCCCTCCTTACGGCCCACCCGTACATTCATTTTCTGCGTTCCTCTTTCCGTATGGTGCTGATGATTGGGTAACAGATTCTCACCTGCATGCTTTTCTCATGGCTCTCGGACAAATACAAGCACCGAAGCACCTTTATCTATATTCAAGGCCTGATGTGCCTTGTTGGACTTGTGTTGACTGCTTTTGGAGGGAAAAATGGTGTCAGATACTTTGGTAATTAATCCCACAACCATTTTCTTGATTTAATCAGCGTTTTATAGGGACTTTTCTGACTAATGCAGGCAACGTCGGGACTATTCCAGGTATTCTAGCTTGGGTATGTACTGATCAACGCTGCCCCTGCTCTACAATGAGTAATCCAAGAGCTCCCCTAGTCGTCAAACAATGTTGTTTCACATAGCAAGAGGACCGTGCAAAGTGCGATGACAGTTATGCTTGGTGGAGTTGGTGGCATCCTCGCCACAGCAACTTTCCGTGCCCAAGATGCGCCACGCTACCTCCCAGGTCTGTTGTCCAAAAAATATCTCAACCATCTTCTATCCCCGTAATCTAACCCTATAATCAGGTCTGGCTGTCTCGATTGGATCTCAAGTCTTGCTCCTTGTCATTGCTACCGTCGTTCTTGCCTACAATTGGAGGATGAATAAACTATCCCGAGAAGGAAAACTTGCCGAGCCTATAGAAGGACAACCAGGATTTTTCTATACTCTCTAAAGGATTGTAACTTCCGTATGTGTATAATGATAGGTAGGATTACCCACTCCTCGTGTAGAGCATTCACCTACTCCCGGACAAGCCGACAGAGCGGAGAGCTTTGATATTCCCATCGATGATTTTATTTGGGTCAACATCCCAAGCTCTGTATGTTCTGTGCCCTCAGCGCTATAAAACTTGTGTTAAGACTAAAAATAAAAGTTGCTACACGCGAGGCAGTCTAGTATCTACGTATTTTGTGACTCATGGAATCACATGGGGATATGTCATGTTTTTACCCTGATGCTTAATTTAGCTGCTTCTCCTAATTCAATATCGTTGAATGTCAAATACCTATGTAGATATTATAATTTCAAACGTCGATGAACAAAAGCTTCTAGCACCTGAACCTTTCAACCAAGAAGTGAGATGCACATATGGGGAACGACAGGGGATGACCGTGGCTAGTTTCTTCCGGAGGCGATTGGAGGGAAATAAGCAACACATCGCCTGACACAAACTAATGAGGCTTGCCGGGACATACGGTCCATAGCGGCACAGTTCTTTGAGCGTATTTGTGAGCTATGTATATCTGCTTCCGGTCTCTGGGGTCAGGCTCCGTATATTTGGATAAGGTGATCAACGGCAGCGGGAGATTCTTTTCTGCGTTGTGAAGGGCGCGCGCGTGTGAGGAGTCGAGACAGGGGGTTTGAGCATCTATATCAGGTATGACATAAGGGCGACTTGTAGGGGTAGAAGAGGGGTTTCTGCTGACCTTGTCATCGCCTTGTAATGCTGTTTGGGCGTCGGCGCTTATTTTCCTTAGATGTGAACAGTCTGATATGATGGGATAGATGAAGACCCGTGTCGCAGACATTCTAGGGAGTGTCATCGTGCACTGCCCTACCCAGAGAAGGATTATCACTTTATGTGCTTTGCTTATCGTACTTTGTGGATAATCCCCACCAAGAAGTGCTTAATATCCACGAAGTGAACAAACATATACATCAATGATATGATAGAAGACAACAGGTAGATCAGTGACGTGCCGAGGAACTGACCGTGTATACCTACTAACCCATCTAGTCAAGATATTGTAATGCTTTTCATTTCTGTGTATCACAAGCTAATGGGCAAGAAGCTGGGCTACCGTGTGGAACATGAACAATTGCAGATACGGTCCGTAGGGTTCAAAATCAACCGGGATGAATATGACTCTCCGGAGTATTTTACTACAATTGGTACTCGGACTTCCAGGACTACTAGCGCGTAGAAACCCCAAGAAAGTAATTATGTATCACGACTCTGGACAATCGACCGATTGGAGGATTTAGATCCATCAAGTTGAAACATGGGTTCAAGTCCCGAACGATGATGTACATATCACAAGTCTCTCTCCGTTTTGTCTGGGATCAGCCTCATCACAGCCGCGACGGTGATAAGAGCATCTAAGAAAGCCACAGCTACCCAAGCGGAGCTATCGTCCGTCAGTACTACCGGTGGTAGTAGATCTTGGCATACACTCGAAGTCATTTGAAAAAAAATTGTGAAAAGAATTTGATTAATGTCGGGATTACACGGATATAAAACAAGCAGAACATTAAAAGGTATGGTTCAGGCACGAGTCAATTTGGAGAAAGTGATAGAAACTCGGAGGATTCAAAGGAAGAATTCATTAAAACGAAGAGTCGAATGTAAGGCTTCGAAATTCAAGCCAAGTAGGACCCGTGACGCAAAAGTCTTGCGCAAGGGATGAAGCGCGTGAGCAACAGGCATTCACGGAACGTCGCTCGAAGTTTCTAAGAGTTTCCGGAATTTGGAAGGTTGTCACGAGTGAAGTCTGTAAAGGTCTGTGCGTGAGGGATCGGGTCCATGGATGGAATACAGAAAATGATTCGGAGGCAATAAGTACGCAGTTTGTAGTAAACATAGAAGTATATTTCGCCGTGGAGCTGGTGCGTAACTGGCTGATCCCCAGAATCGGGAAATGAAGCAGGTGTAGCAACTGCTGACCTGCCCTGCCCTGGATCAAGTCTGTGCCACTGATTCCGACTGGTATTTAAGTGTGGTATCTCGTGATCTATGTGCAAGAATAGAGTGTAGAAGAGGATGGCCGATCGGAAAGGAAAGGCGCACAGTTGAGCATCGGTCGGAGGAAAACACACAATGTTGAACTGGTAACAAGCTGAGATGAGGACTTTACTAACACGGGGTTTTGAAGCGTGCGCTATGTTGGCAGTAATGCTTGGGAGAGCGCATGTGGTTTGGTCTGATGTCATGCGATCGAGCCATCACTGGGATAGTCAGCCGCCTTCTTATTGCCATGTCCCACCGCGATAGACTCCCATTATAAGAAAGAATCGGACCTGGAGGTGGAATTTTGAGGTGAATCTAGGAGTCTATCGAGTGCGGCTGCACATGGGATGATGGCGTACATAAGGTACATATTTCCGAGGCGAGCTTAACGAGGCTTTAGCGATGCAAGTTAAGCTTGCAGGTGACGTCGTTGACGTTGATCGTCAAACCTTGAATGTTCCGTGCATCCATCCTGATCAAGTACAACGGCTGCCCCGGGGCGGGAGACGAACTTTTCCTTCAAGCACCGGTGTAGCCGGTCTTCCTTGACGCGGGCCGCTACACTACAGTACCGCTTGTGCAGCGGCCGTTGCTCGCGTAGAAGGATGTTGGGAACTAGGGTGTGCCAATGTCAGCGGTTTCTTACCATTTCCATGTTCAGACAACTATCTCCGAAAGCACCGCCCATACTCGTTCTATCAAAAGGGTAGCCTGCCGTAACGCGACCTGAGGAGAATATACTTCAAATGTCTAGAAGCATTTGAATGCTAACGCAGAAAGTCAGTATCACTTGAAGGTACTAGATTGTATCTCAAGTTATCACCCATTCCCATTCTGCAGTCATCGGATAATCTTCGTCGGCGGAAGCGCATCCCAGCAGGTCTTCAGTAACAGACGATTTGAGAAAGGACCACGGATGGCATGTGCTATAATCGCTATCAAGATATAATTAGTACCAGGCAAGCCGGGACTTGTGATGAATAAGGGTGAGAGGATGAAAGCCTTTTACGGGTCGGTTATTCCATCTTCACGTTGTGGGGAAGGCAAGGGTCAGTGTATGTGGGGTGGGACACGCGGGTTTAAGGTTTGTCGGTTGTTGTCCGTATTTCAAGGAATGCAAACCAAGGGGGACGAAATGGCGGGCAGGGTGCGGGTGCGACGTCGCGATTTCGGTGCCCCCCCAGTTATATGTGGAATTTGCATTTATGCGAGCGGAACCACCCGACGGTGTTTTAGTGTGCTTATCACCGTTGGATTTAGGCGTTCAATTCATCGGTGTGGTGGGGAAATCAGGGGAAATTGGCGGGATAATGTCCGGAAAACTATGTCGTCCCCCCTCCCCGAATTTTCTGTTATATTTTTGGCGTCACTACTTGGCTTTACTTGGCCAACTCGGCTGATGATTGAGGTGTATTTTTCTTTACGTGAAAGATCCTGGTTATGACATCGGGGGGTCATTTGGTATCTCAACTTGGGGGTGGGGTTAAAGTGGTCGCACCGAGGTGGTAGGTATGGAAGGCGACATCTTGTCAGGAAGTTATGATGAGTGCGTTTCTAACAACATGCAACGTGCTCACAGTACCTCAAACTGGCCGGTTACTCTCACAGTTGTGTGCTCGCAGGCCCGTGCTCCGTCCTAGGTTCCGTTTCGAGAACTCTTTATCAGGGTTTTCCAATTCCTGTGAGATCTCCGAGTGGATAGGACACATCTCATCTGAATTATATCGGCTTCGCGGACGACCGCATCGAGTATCCGTCTGTCACTGTCAGGTCAAAACATAAGCAGTGATATATTGTCGGCAAATAAGGTGTCTTCTCTCGAGTGCAATTTTATTTTGCGGCGGTCAGATAGGTTGAGAATGGCTAGATTTCGTATGTCAGAGCGGATAATCCTCGTTCGAAGGTGTGATGGACGGTGGGTCAAGAGGACGTGGGTGAGAGTGTAGAACCTATTAGAGGGTATTTTATCCTTCTTGTCGAGGACGTGACTCTTCGGACCGCCTGGATTACGATCGAGCGCAGTTGGTAGCATGCATACAGGGGTCGATGGATGGAGTAGTAACATATGTATTATGGTCTGTTATGGCAGTTCCGGCAGCTACTCGAAGATTTCAAATTTCCCCGCAGGAAAGGGGGAGTATTTGTTATGTGATGGTGCAGACTCGGCACACGTGGGGTTAATTGGAAATGGTCATGGATTTACGTTTGAATGCAGGGGCAGAATTATATGAATTAAGTGGTCGTGGAGATGGCTGTCATATAGAATTCTAGACGGACAAAGCAAGCTGGGCGTGTGTTTTTTGCAGGCGAGGATGGCAGGATGCTCAAGGGTGCGGCGCCAGACGGCTGGGCCGTATAGTTGATTGCCTGGGGAGATTGGATGAAGGGAATGGACGTAAAGAGACGGACAAGGACGGACTATCACCGAAAGACTAAAGGAGGATGCGGGGTCGGATAATCGTCGAAGATTTTACAAGGTCATAGGTGAGAAGAGAGTTTAGATTAGCTGCGGTGGTCGATCTTGGTGAACCCCACACGGTTATGATTGAGGCCGCACCGAAAACCGGTGAGGACTGAAGAGGTAGAGAGAGATAGAACGGGCACGTGCAACGCGGGGTATCTGAGGGGCGGGTGTATTTGGCGTGGGTCCGGGCAGACCGAAAACGGAAGGGAACGCCGGACGGTTGTCGGAGGAGTGTGACTTGTGTGACAAAAACCTGTTCATCTCTTATATCCACCATAGTCGTCCATGGTCTCCCAACTCTCCCTCAGTCTCAACCAGATCCTTGCACACGACGCTCCTGTCCTCAGCCCTGTATCTCCAACAATGCCTGACTTCCAGTGGGACGTTCCTTTCTACACCCACAACATCCCCTCTCCTCCCCAGTCTCTTCCCTCGACCTCCTCTCCTGTCCAGCCCCAGCGCATCCTCAAGTCTCGCATGACTCCAGATGCTCTCCCAGATGCCTGTGTTTCTACCCACCAGCTCTTTGATCCCCCCTCTCCTGTCCCCTCTCTCATTAATACTACCCCGCTACTGGACCGCAACCCCTCTCTTCCTCCAGGTCCTCAGCCAATTTCACAGAGCCACAAACGCTCAGCTAGTCCAGCACCTGCACCTTCGAAGAAGCCCCGTGCTCAGGGAGAGCGCGTATCTTCAAAGGACTTTATACCCCCAGACGTAACAGGCCTCACAAAGCGTGAGGCTCGTCTCGTCAAAAACCGCGCTGCTGCCTTCCTCAGCAGGCAGCGCAAGCGCGAAGAGTTTGAAACAATGGAGAGGTATGCCCTCCTTCCTTTACGCCATTACTCTTGATCTCATTATACTCGCCCAGCCGTGTTACCGAGCTCGAGAACGAGAACGCACGTCTGCTTGCGCTTACCCAAAGTTCCCAAGACGGTAGCGTTATCTCCGAAGTCGAGCAGCTTAAGGCTGAGCTCGCCGCCGCAAGGAGTCGAGAACGCGAACTTAGTGCCCAGTTAGCCAGTCGTGCTTCGCCTTCCGTGCTACAAGAGCCACCTGTCAAGCTCGAGGCTTCTGACAGCTTTTCCCTTTCATCTCCCGCGCGCACCTCAAACGTGCCTTCTCCGAACAAGACTGGTGCCAGTCTGGGTTTGATGGTAGGCTCAAAATAGCTACTTCTATTCATAATTTTGTTCACTCATTCACTGCACAAGCAGGTCCTCCTATGCGCACTCCCTACACTCCTCTCAATGCCAATGCAGTCCACTACCGCCAACACAAGTTTCACCATCCCAACACCACTCCCACCCTCCGCATCTTCCTCATTTGATCTAAACTCGTATCTTCCCACCGATTATGATTGGTCGCGATCCAGTGCCTCATCCATCATAGACCTTGACACAGATGATCACCGCAAACTTGCCACTGCCTCATTAACTCGCAGGTTGGAATTCTCTTCTGAAATCGACGCTGAGGAGGTCGGTGCCCTAGGCAATCTTGACATCTCCTTCGATACCTCTCCTTCGGAGAATGGCAAGATCCGTGTGAGGATACATCCGGCTTCTTCGGTCTCCTCGAGGGCCACCTCTCCTGGTTCCTCGTCGGCTTCGTCATTATGGGACTCAGATGCTACCCGCTCTGATGGAACATACTCTGTCCCATCACCATCGTCCATGTCTTCGGCATCATCATCCTCGGTTTCTACCTCCGCATTTTCTCCCATTGTCCCATCTGATCCATTCTTCGGCATCGGAGGTTCCACGAACGACTTTGACCTCTCATCGATGCTCGACGGAAACTTTGGCGCGATCTACGGCGGTGCAGGCTCGCCGGGCAGTGACGACATGACCGGTTTCAGCTATTCGCTTCCCTCTTCGACCGCTTCGGACTTTGGTCTTGGGTGTGGTGAATACTCAATACCCGATTCCCAGGGCCAGGGACAGAAGCGGCGAGTGCGAATCGCACTCAAAAGTTTGCCTCAGGCCGGCGTTGCAGAGGGAGGCGAGTGGGAAGTTCAGATCTGCTAGACTGTCAGTCTGCTGCTCTGGTTACCTGGCTGGCCCAATTCGCCCATACGCATTCGCCATTGGATCCATGAACTTCAGGTGATCACACGACAATCTTATTCTTATTCATAGCGTATGACCCATCTAGTCTCCGATTCGTTGTTCTTTTTTATTTGTGAAGATTACCCTCACCCAAGTCCCCCCATCCCCCTTCGCAAGGCTTCGGCTTTAATTCTCGTGTTCTGTATTATCTATGTTCCTTTCTCTTTGAATACCCACCCCTCCCTCTTGTTGTGTTCACCTGAAAATTCTCCCGTCCTGCAGGCGAGGGAAGAGCGAAAATCTCTTCCTTTTTAAATATGCTTCCATTCTCCTCCCTTTGTTTTTGACCTTGTCTTGTCAAAATTGGCGGTGGTACCCCTCCCCTCTATGCCGACAGAAGATACCTCAACCTATGTCACCTTCCTTTACCCGCATGCAACCATCATCGTCATCGCCTTTAGTTATCGTAGGCTCGGTACACATACATACATACATATACATATCTCTCTAGCATATACCCTATTCTCCTTTTTACTCGCTGTCGTTCACCTTGAGTATCTTGTTAATCGGTGAATGGTTTGTTCTTTCTTTAACAATGGATCGTAGCATTAGATAGTTTACGTTCTTGTGGAATTGTTTGGGCCTCTGGAATGGAATACCTTTTTTTTTTCTTTTGAAATTTGCTTGGAAGAGAAGTTTGGTAAACATGATATATGATATGTGTGATGCGTAATGACACCGGCTGGGCCTTGGAATAATTGTTTTTGCGCTGGTAATTATAAGCAGACGTATACGTACCTCAAGGTACCGACGCATGGGATCACATACGAACCCCGGCTATGTTGGTCCCCAAATGGTCGGGGAAGAAAGTCCGTTATATTGAAACATAACAAGGGTAATAACCTAAGCCTGCATGACGACAAGAAAGGGAGGGCGGCGTTCTCAGTTTCTCGCTCGGACTTGAACAGTCAGACACTTTTCTCTTTTGAGAATGTCGCGCCTCCTGTCTCTTGTCTGTCATTCAGTGGATGAATTTGAAAAAAAAAATTGGCGGCATTTGACGGCGGTGGCGCTACGCTCTCTCTCACGTCATTTGTAATCGCATTAACCTTATTTCTATCTACTGCGCTGTTTGAGATACACGACATGTATTGATTGCGCAGTCATGAGAACCATGTCTAGCGTACAAAAACGGCGCCGACCTTCGAAATTTTTCTACTTTTTTTTTTTATTACTGCGTTGTGATATCGGACTTCGGTGGTAATAAGCGAGAGCGATCCATACTCCCCCCTCCATTGGGTGTAAGTATGAGTAGATGGTAAACTGGTTAATCACCTGCGTGATACGATCGCAACCGGAACACTCTGGTGCCATTGCAACGGGCGCACGGTCTTGTTGATGTCGCTAACGGGGTCCTGATTTCTAGCACTCTCAAGAAAAAACCCACAGCATAGTGGGAAGTCCCGCGGTCGGGGGGATGGCCGTGTGTATTCCGCTGTGCCGGGAGGATTGTGACAACCTCCCCCTCCGGACGGCGGGTTTCGAACACGGAAAGAGATGGCGCTTGAGCAAAGTTTGAGGAACTGATAACGCCGAATTTTTAGAGGGTGTATGTGGGGGATTGACCAATAGGATGATTGGAAGAGTGTTTTATTATCTCTTGGATATCAGGTATCAGACTTGATTATGATATGATTCATCTATCATTCGTTTTGACCGCATTCATACTTGCGGGTGGGTGCCATTGTAGTTTCAGGTGGGCTTCTCTGGGTGATCAGATCAGAAAGGCTGGGGTGATTTGTGGCCGCCGTTTTACCCGTTACTAATTATGGTTTCGGCTGTGTCAAGGTACTCTTTTGAAATGATTGATGTGAAGGAGAGATGAGATGATCAATTCACGAGTAGAGCAAGTTTGCGTTCGGCAGAATAGTGTGTGTGTGCTGAAGGTCGGGGGTTGAGAATCGTAAGCATCAAGTAACTGAATCTTCGGGGTTATTACGACTCGGTAAGCAAAAGCCAATGGAGTTTTTCCAAAAGTCCAACTCTCAATAACCATGACAAAGCCAGGCACACGATACTCTTTGTAGCTGGAGCGAAGTAGATACTCCAGAACATACATTTATCTCTACATCATAGGGTCCAACACGAGAGACGTCTGGCGCCACTCGAATACATTCAATTTATGATGCAAAAATCCGAGTTTCAACAGAGTCCCTGACAGAATCTGCATCCCAACCTGAGGGAAAGAATCAGAAGGAGATAAAACACTCCAGCCCTGACCTTAACCCGGTGTGCAGACTGTACTTCTGTCTTAATGAGGAGATGATTGGACCTTTTCATCACCACTAACGACGCCCCTGTCACTCGGTCGGTCGCGTGCGGCGTCGGTCGGCTAAGCGGGGCAGGCATGGGGCGTGAGGATCTTCGAGTAGACCCCCGTGAACCGCTAGGTTTTCTCGAATGTGAGGGGTGAGAGGGAGTTTGGAGGTGCTCTCACGTTGGACCTGAGTATGTGTGGATTGACTATGGTTCTTGGTACCTGAAAGCCTGGGAGAGCATTGGGTGTGGAGTCTAGCAGTGTGGCAAGACCGTATGCTGCTCAAGTGTAATTCATGAGTGTGCACGTGTATATTTTGGGAATATGACTGGAGTTTCTGGGTAGGTGAGAAGGCTTCCTTGTGGCTCTTGCTTGTGACTGCACCATTCTCTCGCATGTGGATGTGGTATTCAAGGCCAATGAGGTATTGGGAAATGGTGACCCCTGACCCAAGAAAGAGGATAATTCTCCAGTAGTATTGCTAAATCTTGTGTGGCTTCGTGAAGATCAGGCCTGGGAACACGCTCGCTTGTGAGTCAGTTCAGTCGCTAATTGCCTCGTTTCTCACCAGTGTAAAGGATATTTCCGAAGATTGGTATTAGTATTGAGCCCGTTCATGCCATTCCCTCGCTGCCAGACGCTTATAATTGGTCTCCAAGCCTACACGTCCCTGTTCAATTCCTATGAAAGCAAAGGGAAGCAGAAGTACGCACTGAAACTGGGTAATATATATGTTTATTTTGCTCTCTTCTCTCCCTTCTTTAAAGAGTGAAATTGTTGTGACACAGCCGAAAAAACGGTTTTGTCAACATAATACTATCGAATTTGTTCGCCAGCAGAGACACCATTGGTGTCCTCGAGCGCATTTTATAGGGTCAGTAACAAGATCAATTGGATAGGGGTAATCCGATTGAAGAACCTAAGGTTCACCCATTCGTCTTGAGGCACATAAAAATGAATGATAACCACCAGCCACGTTCTATCGAAGGGAAGGAGAGGGGGGCCGAGCTTTGTGACCGGTAATTACTTGTCGCAGCCTCGAGTAACTTCTTTCGCCACTGTCGCACAATACGAAGCTTATTGATCTGCTGGAATAGTCTAATCACCGGGCCGTGTACAAAAGCGGGACGGGGAAACGCAAAGGATGAGTGCATCAGTCGCAGATTACGATGAAATAGGGTGAAACCCTGGGCCGCACATGCGAGAGACCGAGTTGAGCCTTCCCTAATCCCGGCAGCACAGAAGCGCATAAGAGTTGATAAGATACAAGTCAATTACGCCAATGCCGCCCCGCACGGATTCTCGAAAGACACTGGGAGCAGGTGTGTGTCTATTGGGATTCGGAACCAGGTATCTAGACAGCCTTCAGATCTTCAGAGTCAATAGTTATACTCGACCGGAATACGGGAAGCATACTGATATTCAGAAAGCTTGATTTTTGCCAGTATTAATGAAGATAGCCGTATTGTTCCGATGAGTACTCGCTGGTGCAGAGTTGTGACAATTCGCACGAGTGATCCAGACCAGGTGTCTCAGAGTACCAGGCAGGCTGCTGGCATCGGAACATTTGGTGACATGCGATGTTATCACGTGTCTGAACTGTCATTGGTCCATGGTACATCTATCTTTCACCCAACACATGATATCATGGCCTGCGTATAGGCCTGTCTTCCCTCGATGGTCTGTTGGCACGCGGACCTCACCATAATGGAACAAGACGTAGTTCTTGGTGACAGTCACCCTACTATACCTTCATGAAATACGAACGTGCATGCGAGGTTAGACTCAATTCTGTAGCAGAACCCAAGCTCCGGTCGACTAGAGCGAGGATAACGGAGCGTCTGCTATTTTTGCTTAGAACAGTAAAACTCGGCATCGTGCTACAATGATCCACATGGATTCGAAGAGGAGTTGTGACCTTTTGACTCAAATAGAATGAAGATTGAGACCTCGGGCTACACCCGCCTCCAGGATCTTCTCCTTGCTCACTATGACCTCCCCTAACGGCCTTGTTTGTTTTACCAATTGCCTGCTCCCTCAGGAGGATGGTAGTTTGATTGAGAAGGATCTGTGGATTGATGAACGTCGTGGGGTTATCTTGGATTCCCAGGTGAGTAAATTAATCGTCATAATACGTGCCGTGGATACTTAGCATGCGTCTTCTAGAAAACTTTCTATTTGCGACGAAATAGACCTGAGAGAATAATTGATCTTGGTGGAAACATCCTTAGGTCAGTTATGCTTGGATCTAGGGCACAACGACCGGTCATAATGATAATATTGGCAGTCCAGGCTTTATAGACCTCCAACTCAACGGCGGTTATGGGTTTGACTTTTCTGTCTACGAGGGTGATGATGAAGTATACAAGAAGGGATTGCAAATGGTCGCTGACAGGATAATCGAGACAGGGGTTACATCGTGAGTTGATTTATTGAGGATGATTAGCTTTGCCTCTGATGTAGTTGTTAGGCTCTTGCCCACTATCATTGTACGTACCCCAGATTCTGTGACGGCTATCAAACTCACACTTAACTTGTCAGACGCAAGAAAGGTCACTCTATCCCAAAATCTTGGGGCTCCTACGTCCATTCCAAACGGAAAAATCGGCTGCCTTCCTTGGGTGGCATGCAGAGGGACCTTTCATTGAACACTCGAAACGGGGTGCCCACGCTCCTTCATTCCTTCTAGATGCACCCAATGGAACCAAGTCGTTTGAGGAAGTCTATGGGGCGGACAACCTCGTTCATCAAGAAGATTGGCTCATGGGCGGTGAACATTCTGCAGCCGTCAGGCTCATTACGACTGCTCCCGAAATTGCTGGTGTAATGGACGCCATGAAAGAATTGAACAGACGTGGAATTGTCCTATCTATCGGTCACAGGTGAGGCATCTTTCTAGAAACACTTCTCTTACGCCGCCCTGATCAGTTGACTTTAGTACTGCGACCACTGAGGTGGCAACAAACGCAGTCCGTCATGGTGCCAAACTCATAACACATTTATTCAATGCAATGCCACAACTGCATCATCGAGATCCCTCTATTATTGGACTATTGGGTGCTTCTCCGCACATCTCCCCCCTCCCTGAATCAGTGGATCAAAGTCGAACTGCATCCCCGGCATTCAATACAGCTCCAGGGCTTGCGGAAGAACACAGCCATGTGACCCCACCCCAGAGCCCCACCTCTGCAAAATTGCCGAGTGGCGTTTCGACCCCATCGAAGGGCAGCAGAAAGAGCTTGCACCTCGAAAAGGGACAGGTCGCTGATATGGAATTCGAACGACCATTCTATGGGCTCATTGTCGATGGCATTCACTGCCACCCTAATTCTGTCCGAGTGCGTATTTTCTGATAAGCCTCATGTAGTGCTTGTCTGAGAGCAGTTCATATTAGCTCGCCTACTCTGCACATTCCGAAGGATGTATCCTCATTACGGATGGTAAGTGCTCATTTGACTGTCATTATTCATTGACTCAAACTTTGCGGCGCCCTCTAGCAATGAAAATTTTGGATCCACATCTCAAGGATGGTGTTTATGAGTGGCGCGACGGACAACGTTATGTCAAAGAGGGCCTCAGACTGTATCTGGAAGGAACGGATACACTTGCTGGAAGGTGCGCAAATAGACCTCGCCCGCAGATCTCCAAGTCCCGCTCACTGAACTTTGATATAGTGTCGTCACATTAGACAAATGTGTCCGCAACTTTTCTCGATTCACCGGGTGCTCTCTTGGGGAAGCTATCAAGTGTGCTACTTATAATCCCGCAAGGTGAGAAATATCACTCTTGATTGCATTCGATCTGATTTGAATCCTGAAATGTGCAGATGTCTTGGTGTGGAGAACAAAAAAGGGACACTACGTCCCGGTGCCGATGCCGACTTTGTGGTTCTCAGTCGACAGGGAATGGTCCTGAGCACCTGGGTCAAAGGCAAAGAGGCATATGTGGCTAACCGCTCCGCCACTGCATGATGCTACAGCTTGGATTCCCAGTGACCCAGCTTGAGTCAATTGATCCTGGCACGGAGAAGGTCGACAAGTGATGTTGTTCTTATATTTCAATAACTGGTGGTAATGTTATGTCGAATATATGTAATTGTACGTCGACTGCTCTACTCTGTGACTCCCGAATCTCGGCGGTGGACGTACACTGGGTCTACAATCATCCTCTTCGTCGCGTACCCAAGGGAAGATAAATTCCAAAAGGAGTAGTGACTGTTGAGCACGCTTTGTTGCGAAGCAGTCGGAGCTCCGAGGTGCCGATCCATATTTCCCGATGAACCGTCCACAAATGAACATTGAATATTGAATATTGAGGGATGACAGGTAACGCTCCAATTCGTTGGAGGTGTTGAGGAAATATAGCCATGGGCAGCGTTCAGTGGGACAAGGTCACCGCAAATGCATTGTTACTGGCCCGATAGGAGATTGCCGTGGTCCATCGACCTCATTGCTTGCCGCATGATGACAGACCCTCCGTATTCTATTCATAGCTTAGGACCGATGTCATCTCACCCCTCTGCCGACTTTAGCACGATATTTATGCAAATTTCGTGCTTACGTTCGGATGCGGTCGGACGATCTCAATTTTAAGGCTCTCCATGCAACCTGTCCTCTAACAAAATCTCTCATATAGACCCTACCTTAATCGTTCATAGTCCTAGAGCTTTCCCCTTCTACCCCAGGCGACCCCAGCCTACAATGTCTATTGCCGCCCATTCTCAAATTTCAACCCTGGCCCTGACGAGAAAACGCACCCTCTCTCTCTCGCTCGTGGGCAAGCAAGCTTCCTCGTTGTTGCACGACCTTCCGGCGGAGATCATCATAAATATCTTAGAGTTGGCCCTCCTTCATGACCGTCCACGAGACCTTGCCTCTATCTCCCAAATCATTAGACATTTCGTCAACACTATCATTTACCGCACAGTTGTTCTTGACACCCCACGCGCTGTCACACTCTTCAGCCGTACCGCCTCTTCACCCCGTTCAATCCACCTCCTAGAGCACGTCAGGAAGCTCGCCGTAACATGGGAACCTGAGTACTTTAACGCCACCACGGAGGAACAACTTCGGGGTATTGTTGCGCACTGCCCATCCATACGTGCAGTCGCGGTGCCATCTTGCTATCAAGTCAACATATCCCCATCAGGGGCTCGTCTGCAAGACGGACCGACGGATTTGACAATCCAGTCATTCGAAGACCTGAACCCCGATCCGCTATCATCCGCGGTCTTCCTTCTGCCCGCCTATTTTTCAGCTTCTCTCACGCACCTTCGTATCTGTGAGCCGGGCGACACATGGCATTCCCCCTTGTCAATTATCGCTGCCTTTCATGGCGCTCCCAACTTGACTCATTTGGAACTTGCGCGCAGGACGGATTCGAATGAAGATAATGATATGATTTTTCTAGAAGAACTTGTGCATTTATTGACGACGAGGAAGACGTTGAAGATGGTGGTTGTTAGTATTTTTGGAGGGTCTTTGCGAACCTCACTTGAGGCCCTGCGTGAGTCCAGCATCTGGATGATGGTCTCGGGGCTTCAGGAGGTGGATTCGAGGGTGGTGATCGCACAGGGTGATCCAGGGAGCTGGAGGGAAGAATGGAAGGATGTGAAGGGCTTCTGGTGCGGTCACCGCCCTGCCAGCTTCTGGGACACGGTCCAGGAGCAGCGCTCGCGGGAGATGGTTATGGGGTGATATCAGCATCATTTACGCTACAGAGCACTCAGATCCACTTCATGTCCTTTACGATTTCACTTCATCTACTCATACTGCAACTCGTGTATTTCTTGAACCATTCTGAATTTCTTGGAGATAGCTAGATACATAGTATAGACAGACGTAAGTTTGAATCAATACTCAATGACCCTGCTTGTGATTCTGTCCAGTCACAACACCTCCGGCCCCGCAGCCCATCAGGGTATTTAAACTGTCTACTGTCTACTGTCTACTGTTTTCTATTACTTATCTCTGACCACGAGTACGAGGTGACTTTTCTCTGCCACCGATAGTAATTTGGATTCTGAATACCATGTAGTAACGACGGATGTTCCGATCGGAGGACATCGATCATGATGCGCAAACACGGCTGGTACCGATAAACTCCCTCCCGCCAGAGCTCCTCTCTTCCATCTTCCTCCACCTTCGCCAGGTGTGGCGGCACCCGCAAGTCGTTCCCTTCCAGGTCACCTTATCCAGTGTATGCAGACACTGGCGCCAAATCGCGATTTCTACACCCACGTTATGGTCCACGATAACAGTCTTCTCATCGACCTCTCCGCCTTGTGTGAACAACTGGTTGACTCGCTCTGGCGCCACGCCCCTTGATGTCCGCCTGGACCTCTATGACGCAGATTATCGTGGGGAAGTGGATGCAGCTTGGATCAGGAATGTACTTGGACCCATTGCGGCTAATGTTCATCGGTATCAAAGCCTCCTCCTATTCACTTATCAGGAAGTGAATGCCTATCATATTCTCCAATTATTCCAGCACGCAGAAGCCCCACTTTTGGAGTCATTCGGCATTCATACCGGCAGCCATGACGCAGTCGATCAGCTGGAATCATTCCATGACGCAGGAAATTTTACCCTTCCTGTGGCATTCAGTGGTGGTTTACCTCGGCTCACTATTGCGTCGCTTGAGCCTCTTAGGTGCCTTCCACCTTTAACCAGCCTCACAACGCTTCATCTCTTTGTGATTGGGGTAGTCCCGAGACTCCAGTTCAACCGACTAGTGGAGATCCTCCAGATGCCCCAGGGCCTCATTACCTTTTCACTCCGAGGACCAATTGTTGATCAAAGTTGGCCTCCCCGGCACAATCTTCCTCGCGGAACGATACAGCTTCCGAAACTCCGAAATCTCGAAATATCATCGCGGGGGCGGACTGGTATCTGGTTCCTCCTCTTTGTCAACACGCCAAACCTCGAGTCGCTGCGCTGGGATGTCAATAGCGATAACTATCACCAGCTGCTTGACTCACCTCAGTTCCGCACCGGCACTGCCAAGTTCCCTCGCCTCAGATTTTTAACTCTGATAGCCCAACCACTCACCGCACGCCATCTGGAAAACCTGACCCTCATATTTTCCAATGCGACGCACGTCCTTTTCTCTCATCCGCTAACTCCTGCCCGGGAGCGCCCCAGGCACTTGGATACGCTCTGCAGTTCTGGTAGCTGGCCGAATTTGGAGGTTTTGGCGTTTCAAAAGCTCTTCGCCCCTTGGAGTAATCGGTTGGCAACAGAATTGCGAGAGGTCATAATTCTGCGCCCGTCCATTAAGAAGATCCTTGTCGATGGGGAATTGCTAGCCCGTTGGGGTGAAAATTCCTTGGACCTGGGGAACACAGTGGGACTGGAGAAAATAGATTGCTGCACTTTTCCGGATTACTGGTTGATCTCTAGGCAACAGGAAGCGCCCGATCGCCTTTGATGACTAGAGTACCTTGACAGCTGATGGAAGAATTAACTGTAAGACATCCTGATGCTTTCCATTGACAATGTCCTCAATGCAATCTCACAGACTACACCATTCAAACAGTACATATTTTCGTTACCCCACCGTATTGACAAACGAATATTGAACACGTTATGATATCATCCATGATAAAGATATGAGGCAAGAACCGAAATAATCTTCTTGAACATCAGATTTTGGAGCATTTGCTTTGTTTCGTTTCTATCTATCACCTAGAACATCATTTATCATGGACATCACCCCCTGGAAATTTCCTTAGCGCTATCTTGCAGCAACCGAAGGCTTCGTGCAGTAGGGGCAGCCGACAATTTCCGATTGAGCGCTCGGCGCAGAACAAAGGAAGGCGTCTGAATAGCATGTGGCCAAATAATACTCCTATAAAGATCTGTGTCCCTCTGGTCAAAGCACAACCTCATCAACCATGTCTCTTCCCACTACATGTCAATCGATCTGGCGCCAATTGCCTCGTGAAACTACCTGCCAGTGCCACGCTCTCCTATCTTACAAGCCCAGAAAGGACCTAGTGTTCCGGCCCGAAGAACCGAAGAAATCTGTGGAGGAGTTATGCGACGAGGCTTTTCGAATGGGTGTGGCTATTCTATTGCGTCTCGGCGTCCCGCTTTCTCCAGCGGAGGTCGCATACTTTGAATCTATCAATGAAGTCGATTCATCCCACGACGCTGCCTCACAGCATTCTCTTGTGATTTCATGCCCTGAACATGACTCCGCTTCCACAAACCGCGATTCTCAAGAAGAGCTCGAACATCCTCAGCGTTTCCACGACACAGGATTAGAACCTGAAGAACCCGAAATCAATTCTATTCCCGAGAAAACAACAACTGCTGTTGGACAATACCAAAAATACGGCTCTTCTCAACCTTCATTTGAGCTCCTATCTCCCAATGCGCAACTACCGCTTCTCTCCCGGGACCATTCACAGTCTCACTGCGAACCTGAGGCTTCACATGTAGAACCCAAACTTGGACCTCAGGGCAACCCAATTGTACGGTATATTGCAGAGGACCAACTAAAGAGAATGGGCTGGAAGGACTTGTTCAAGTTGGCTCGGGTAAGCCTTGTGCCTCTTTTGTCTCCACGTGCAGAACATTGATGTTCGTGATTGCGGTCAACCAGATTCGTGGCGTTTCCCATGGGCCTATGATGAAAAGCAGACAAGAACTCGTGACGCAGTTTGCGCAGAGGTTCGGTGGCCAGGTGCCAATATACCAGGGCGATAAGATCTCGGATGATTTTCCATCAAAGCGTGCCCGTGAGTATTCTTGTACACCACCCCCCTTGAGGTGTTCCAGTTGCCCGGAGCTGATTCACGGGCGTTGTTGGTAGCGATTAGGCTTTTTTGTGACCATGTTAGGATGAAGCAGCATCGCGGGCCGGTACTGCGGAGGGAGAGGCCTTGATGTTGGGAGGTTGGTTGCTTGTGCCGCCAATTTAGATTCTTTTGCGGCTCGAAAGACTCCTTGACTTCCGCAGATTCGTATTCGTTCATATACGACTGTCAATTAAAGTTTGTATTACGATGTTATCTTTGTTATATTATATGTGGCTGTATATTTTAGTGTTACTAGGGTAATACTTCTCTGGCAGCGGATACGATGTGATGATCTATTTCAGCTCACGTTCAGGGCTTCAGGCAGGATTTCTCAGACCCTCTTCTTGACATATCTCGAGCGGTATGCAACCGATGCAACACCTCGATTTGAGGGTGGCGGGGCCCGGTCCGCCATTGTTTGTGTTGTTTGTACACGGAGCATTGACAATACAAACAGCACGGTGTTGGCCTGGACAATGGCTCACCTTCTACTCTAATTGGGACTGTGACACAACTCCTCTCGGGCAACAACAAAGAGAATAATAGCATTACTCTGTGTCTATTGTGACCTCAAAACGAACAATCAACGTCAAGGTCGTAATAAAACCCCCGCCACAAAACAACCTATAGCTGTCTTCTATTTCCACACAAATCACGCACACGCATACACACACAACCCCCATCTTCCCACAAACCTTATTATCCATCACATTCTCCCTTCCATGCCTCCGAAACGCTCTCGTCAAGCTAAAGAAGGTGCTAGAGCAGCAGCTAATCATCCGTACAAACTTCGATCATTGAGGAACCGAACTTGTGCTGGAACTATCGCGCAGGATCGGCCAGCCGAGAAGGTCAAACATAACAAGGCATTACGAGAACAAGCATTGCAGGTTTTGAACAAAAAGGAACTCAAGAAGTTTCCAATGGAGCAACTCAGGCGTCTTGCGACGGTATGTGGTGTTGTTTGAGAGTGTGGGTTGTGTGTTGACGTCTCCGATCCGGTTTCTGTTGTTTTAGATCAAGAAGATTCACGGAAGACGGAAACAGAGCATCATGATGTCTCTTAAACGCGTCTATGGGGAGGCGGTTCCGTTATATCCGAGTGAAGGTCGGGTAGAGATGAGGGAACATTCGAGAGAAGAGTATCAGATAGGACATAGAAGGGTGGTTCGGGTTGAAACGTATCAAGAGGTCATATTTAAGGAGGAAGAGGTTGAAGACACGTCTGTCCTGGATGACCCACCGGAGCCGAGGAGGAGTACGAGACTGAGGGAGAAGGCACAGATCACAGGAACTGAAGGTGGCCTTGTTTATTGTAAGATTCCGTGTGAGTGTCCTCCCCTCAAATATCTACTCCCTCCACTCTAAGCTCATGCTATTGATGTGCAGCGAGAACAGCGAGAATAGGCTAAGGGACACCTGAAAAGCCAATGAACGCGATCGATTGTTTGGCACTCGGTCTTCACTGTCAGTACCGAGAACCCAAACAACCCACCCCCCCAATCCCACCCCGGCTTCCCTGCAATCCTGCTTCCCCGAGGGAACACTATATATAGCGGCGCGCAACATTCCTCGCTGTCTTTGCATACCGCCCACAAACGCCTTTTCGCGCCGAGTCAATCCCCATGACGTCCAGCACACTTTGCGTAGTCCCCAAGTTTCGTAACTCTCTAGACACTTGCAGATACGGTACGCGAAGAGATCGCGGATTTATTTTATGGTTGCGGGATTTTTTTTTTTGGTCGTCCGCCTACTATATCATCATTCTGATTTATTGTATCCTCGACACCCATATCCTTTTTAAAACTGGTATATGGACCTAGTTGGTCCTCGTTTTTGGACGTCTATAATATATCCCACAGCTGTGTTCGGATCCTTTTGATCATCCATTTTCGGCGCATGTTCCATCTTTCGAGTCTCGCCGACCGCATGAATAGACCGTTTCGCCGTCAGCCCAGCGCAGGGGAAAATGTAATCGCCATAACCACATCTCCCATCTGGGGTCAACGTCGGTGTCATCATGTCCATGCACGGCCGCTCGCCAGAATATGCATATTTCAAATATATTGTCAAGCGCGATTGTGGCAAAAGACGACATGGACACGCAGCTGAAAAAAAAAAACACTAGCGTCGTTCCAGGACTCTTAAAGAATTCAACACAAAGAAATCGTATCCCCCCTTCCTTCGTCCGAGTGTCCCGACAACAAACAAAACACCCATTGAATAATTTCGCATCATGTCTACAGAGGACAGGGGAAGTCAACAACCAACCGCGAGTATATCCCAAGTTCGACGACGACCAAGGAAGATCAAGTCTAGTCATGCCGTCGCCAAAAAGGTTCGGCAAGATCTCAAAGGCGCATTCCTGAGGCCCAAAAGACACATCAGTAAGGAACAACTGAAGAAGATGACTTGGAATGAACTCCAGAAACTCGCGGCGGTGCGTTTGGTATTTTTCCCTCCTGTCGTAATTTCATGGGAGATAATGTGTTGCATGTAGAGACGAAATATCCCGGGAAGGACAAAGTGTGTGATATTGCGGGGATTTACGGTGGTATATGCAGGGGATGTGCCGCTGTATCCACCAGACGACGGTATCACGAGTGTATGATTGCTTGCGAAAGGTGAGTCAGGTTCGGTGAACGACTATAGGCACTAGCTGACATATATTTTCTATGAGATGGTTGTTTTGACGGAGAATATATCTCCGTTGGATCTAGCAACAAAATTTCATCAGAGGACGGTCGCGTCCTCATTACCACGCTTCCACCAAAGGTGGAGGGTAAAAGATGAAACCATGTGTGATTTTGGCTTATTGTATGCCATGGTATGAATATCTGTAATGCATTGTTGTAAAATAGTCCATGCGATAAAACGGTGATTACGAATGTCATTCCCTTCCGCTCCAACGACATCAAAGTTCACTAGATGATCCAGTGTAATCTAGTTGGCGAATGCAGGGATATCCGTGATCGCTCTACCCAAAATGAGTGCATGGATATCCTGGAAGATACAGATCAGTCTCGAGCTCAAGTCAGAGATAGCATATAATCATACATTTGTGCCTTCATAGGTGTTCGTCACTTGTAAGTTGGCTACGTGTCGTCCAACATGATACCTACAATTTAAACGAATCAGCTTCAAAAAATCGGTAGTATCGGGGACCGGGAGGCTTACTCATCGGCACAAGCATTTCCACCCAAGACGTCCAACAAAATCCTGCTCTGTTGCAACGCCTTACCACAGTTGTTCCTCTTCACCATACTAACCATATCCGGTGCCATTTTGCCCTGGTCCT
>QFDT01002303.1:0-19034 GCA_003315915.1 Macrolepiota dolichaula
CCTGGACGCATTTCTGCTCCGATTCACTCCGTTCAAACATTGCCACGTCACCCGCGCGCTACGCTTTCCGCCGATGCCCAACACGACCCGACACTGCAACTTTTGCAACCTCCATGGCCATTTTAGATCAGACTGTCCACTATTTGTTGAGGCAAGATCAAAGGCTCATAGGCGCACCATTTCGCGCGCTACCCGCACACGACACGGCCAATGCGTTGCCCACATGGTTGTTAAGAGGTAATCCGTTCAGTTTCAGGCATCTCGGGGATCTCGGCAGCCTCGGTGTTATATTCGATTTTCATTTTATTTTGGATTTATTTTGTGTTTTCTTATCGTGGGAATTTCCGATCATAAACTGTATAGTTGGTCTGTGCGCCTGTATCTTTTCTTATATAGTCTTGACTCGACAAGGTTGACACCTTGTCGAGTTACACCTTATACACTGCTATTATCCCCGGCCCATCTTAGAGCCTACCGATACGCCGTCGTACTTCAACACATGCATGGTAGTGTACAATAAGGGGACTACTTGCCTTGCTATTTGATACCTGGTGAAAGACTTGTAAGGTGCTTAGAGATTTGCTTGAGAGTGAGTATAAGAGCAGAGAAAATTATCATAATTGGACGTATCTAAGGTCCTTATATACCATAGAGGGTCCAGGGTACCTACATACTACATACTACGCTGACAAGCCCATCGACAGATGCAGAATGTACGCAAGTGGAGAACTGTCAGCTACTCTATTGTTTTAATAATAAGTAGCATAATGGAAGTGTGCAAGTATTCATTCTGCACAGCCTCGTGTGATCAATGCTTCTATTGTCAACATATGGCAAGAGCAAATGATCCAGTCTGAGTGCCCGTGATGGTGCTTATGCTGTCACGTGATGTGACATGTGACGAGAGCATGACTAGCGCTAATGCTGCTTTGTCAACATGGAGGTTGGTCCAGAGCGCTGCTGCCATAGTGTGGCTGTGCCTGTGGAGGTTGTGGGACAGCTTGTTTGTAAGAATCACAAGTGCGGTGCAATTTTGTTAGAGTTGCTCCTCCCAGTCAGGTGACTTCAGTCAGGTGATGATACATGTGACATGCATGTGATGGTGGGATGGGAATAACTTAGATAATTTCCTGTCCTGTATATAAACCTTACTTCTCACTCTTGTACTTCTCATCCTCTTACAGTGTTCACCACTGTTAATCTACTTCTTTCTGGTGACTGTTAGGACTCCTCTGGAGTTCCCCTGCTTCCAATTTCAACAAATTTGCAGTATGCCAGTCCATAATGTCCTGGGATTCCTCTTGTGTCATGGCCTGGGGGTTGGTGGTGACAGGCAAGGTGAAAGTGCCATACATTACTGTGCCAAGAGTGGTAATGCCTCAATGAAGGGGCATGGTGTATTGGTCCATGCCCATCCCAACTTCATACTGCCATTCGTCATAATCCATAGTGCCTTGGAGGACAGGCAAAGTAGTGATGAGTGCTTGTGCCATTGTAAAGCTTGAGGGTAAGCTTATAGAGCAAGTTGCATACACACAATGTAGGAAAGTAGAGAGAAAGTTATATTCTAGCATAGAGGTAGAGTCCTTTATTGTTGAAAGAATAAAGCCAATAGAGCAAGAACTGACTCAGACACAGACACTAACACAGACACTGATGGGGGGAAAGAATGATTATTGGGGAGTTGGGTCACTCCTTATATACCTAAAGTACATGGTCTGTGCGCCAGGGTGACTGTGACTACAGGGATAGTGTGACTACCTCTATATAGGCAATATACCAGTCACAAAAGTTAACATTTATATACCATAATGTGTAGTCCAATGACTAAGCATCTACCCTAGGTACACTACTGTGTCACTCAACATGCAGACAAGGTGTGAGAGCAATGCTTACTATTCTATTGAAATAAAAATAGAAAGGAAGCATAATTGATGTTCATGTGGTTATTGCATAGCATTGTGTTGATTGGATCATTGATCCATAGATCAAGATCACTAATCATGTGATGAAGAGCATGACTACATGTTACTGTGTCAACATAAACAATAGTGGAGTCACAATTAGAGAAGTAGCAGAGAAGTATCAAGTCCATGACAAGCAGGGCGATGATAGGAATGGATGGTTATTAATGTATACAGTTTGCCCCAAGGGAATATAACATTACCTCCTTTTTATGCTCTTGTCATCTACCATGCTGTGTGCAATGAATAACTTGGCATGATTGGGACCTCCTGCAAACATGGGGATCTTGATGCCTTTCATGGTGTTAAGAGGTAATCCATTCGGTTTCGGGCATCTCGGGGATCTCGGCAGCCTCAGCGTCATATTCGATTTTCATTTTATTTTGGATTTATTTTGTGTTTTCTTATTGTGGGAATTTCTGATCATAAACTGTATAGTTGGTCTATGCACCTGTATGTTTCCTATATAGTCTTGACTCGACAAGGTTGACACCTTGTCGAGTTACACCTTATACACTGCCATTATCCCCGGCCCATCTTAGAGCCTACAGATACGCTGTCGTACTTCAACACATGGTTCCCCAGGTGTTGGCCTTGTTGATGAGTAGTGTGGTGAGGATGTGGTCAACATATTGTTTGTTGAGTTCTCCATTGACATGTAGCGTGGTGAAGGTGCTGGGGAATTCCCATTCAACAACCCCTTTTGGTCCAGTACATTCTGGGGCAGTTAAGAAGGTGAGCATGTTCTCAACCTCTAGGGCTATGGCTTGTTGAAGTACGACGGCTTATCTGTAGGATCTAGAATGGTCCAGGGATAACGGCAGTGTATAAGGTGTAACTCGACAAGGGGATCAACCTTGTCGAGTCAAGACTATATATGAAAAACTACAGGCGCACAGACCAACTATACAGTTTATGATTGGAAATTCCCACAATAAGAAAACACAAAATAAATCCAAAATAAAATGAAAATTGAATATAACGCCGAGGCTGCCGAGATGCCCGAGATGCCCGAAACCGAATGGATTACCTCTTAACATGGCTGGGATCTGTTTGATGCCTTCATCATCTGTCCTCTCCTCCCTGTCTGTCTTTCCTAACCTCTTTCTTTTCCTACTTTCCAGTGGGTAGGGGTCTGTTCCCATGAGGAGTTGTGCTAGCTTGACCACTCCTTCCTCCTTGTTATTTCTGTCATAGTGTACAAGGACAAGTACCTCTGACAATATGGAGCATAGGGATAACAGCTTTCTCCCAATGTCTGTGTCAATGAAATCTTCCAGGTCAACTTGTGTTGAATTACGACGGCGATCTTGAAGGTTCTATAGTGGACCAGGGATCAAAGCAGTGTATAAGGTGCAACACGACAAGGGAATCACCCTTGTCACATCCAAACTATATATGAGAATACATGGCGCACAGACCAACTGTATAGTTTATGATGGAAGTTCCCGCGACACAAAATCAACAAGATATACGAAAATAAAACGATACGCAAATAGAACGCTGAGCGTGCCGAGATCCCCAAGATGGCCGAAACCGAACGGATTAACTTCTAACAAGGCAGTCAAAGCCATCCCTAGTGAAACAGGTTATATATGACCTACTAGTTCCTACAGTAACCAGACCATATAGCTCAGTGGTAAGAGCAACTGTGGCTCCAACAGGAGGTCCCAGGTTCAAACCCTGGTGTGGTCACTTTTCTGTCTTAACAGAACGTTCTGATTTTATGTTTCTGATCTTCCTCTATCTTGAGAGCTCTTCTGATTTTCTCGTTGGTTACTCGTGAGTGCATTTGTTCCACATGTTCGATGTGCTTAGCTAGCGCTTGTGCTCGCAGCCCTATTAGTTCTGTAGTATCTAGCAGTTGGTTAGGATACTTCACTAACCAAGTCGCTTCAATTATATCTAAGGGTATAGTAGGGTGTGCTCCCGTCACCATAAAGTAGGGAGAACATCCTGTACCTTTTCTGATGGTGATCCTGTCAGCCCACATAACGTGGTGTAGCTGCCAATACCACTTCTTGAAGTCTCCCCCGGTCGCTTTGAATAGCATTTGTCTCACGTCCCAATGTGGCCGCTTGATAGTACCATTAGCTTGTGAGTTATACAGGGAGATAGCTACTCCCTTTATTCCATATTTTTCTTCTAGCCAGTGAATGGCTTTCTTGAATGCTGAACCGTTATTGGTCACTATCTTTACTAGTGAGCCCCAGTGGCAAATGATATCTTCAAATAACCACTGCCCAATGGTTTTAGCATTCTCTTTCCTTAGTGCTCTAGCTTCCATCCAAGATGATAGACTACATCTACCGTGTACTATGTAGCTACACCCATTTGATGCTGGCAACATATGTAGCTACACCCATTTGATGCTGGCAACATATGTAGCTACACCCATTTGATGCTGGCAACATATGTACTGTATCCGCATGTAACGTCTGGAATATTGACGGAGTGTGTGTCACTACTGGTGGCAGCTCGAGAGCCATTTTTTGTCTAATCTGACAGAGGTGACAAGTCTTGACGTACCAAGTGATGTCTCCTTCCATCTCTGGCCACCAGAAACGCTGTGCTATCATTTTGTTGGTCGCGTACGCTCCCCTGTGTCCTAGCTTATTGTGGCATTCCTTCATGATAGCTAGCCGGTTTTCTGGATAGACTACTAGTTGGGGGTTGTTAACTTTTGTGACTGGTATATTGCCTATATAGAGGTAGTCACACTATCCCTGTAGTCACAGTCACCCTGGCGCACAGACCATGTACTTTAGGTATATAAGGAGTGACCCAACTCCCCAATAATTATTCTTTCCCCCATCAGTGTCTGTGTCTTGTGTCTGTGTCTGAGTCTATTCTTCCTCTTTTGGCTTAGTTCTTTCAACAGGGGTAACTAGACCCCCCTGTTCGTCTATACATACGTCCATCTTTATCTAGCCAGAAGTGGGACGCGGCCCTTACGAATCTAGCCTGCTCGCTAGACATCTTTTCTAAGTTGAGCGTCTTAGGTTTCGTAGCTAGCCACTCTTTAATCTCTTGAAGCCTGGCGTCCTGCGCTTTCGCTGAACTCGGCCGCCTATCTGTAGAAATCAACAAGTGAGAGTGTAAGAATGTAGCACTGCTGCTGTCCAGTGGATCTGAGTGTCCAGGATGGATGTGTTAACCTCGTTGTATAAAGGTCTAACTCGACAGGGAACTACCCTGTCAAGGTACTACTTATATACAACATACTGTAGAAATTGGAAGCAGGGGAACTCCAGAGGAGTCCTAACAGTCACCAGGAAGAAGTAGATTAACAGTAGTGAACACTGTAAGAGGATAAGGAGTACAAGAGGGAAAGAACAGTTTATATACAGGACAGGAAATTATCTAAGACTTTCCCATCCCACCATCACATGTGTGTCACCTGAGACATCACCTGACTGAAGTCACCTGACTGGGAGGAGCAACTCTAACACATACATAGTAGACGAGAACATTCGATCCAATAATAGTCTATCATACACAAATAGACGACATGGGAACGAGATAATAAAGCATGACATATGGTGAGAAGGAGGATAACTAATAATAGCAACAGTGGGAAAACGATGATTTACCATCTCCTAACACTATCTTCATTATATTGTTCTGGAGGACTATCTGTGTTTTCTAGACTCTCTTCTTCTAGTGAGGCTACTTCCTCTATGAAGGTCTTAACTACTGTCGGGTAGTTAGGCTCGGTAGCTAGTTTCCTTCTCACTAGGATGTCTTGCTTAGTAGCTAGTTCAGCTGTTTCCATCATAAGTTGGAACTCTGGTGAATCTTTTATTATTTCTTGTAGGTAACCTGTCCTATTATCGATCTCGTCAATAAACTCTTCCAGTTCCAAAGGGTCCTCATTGTCGGGATCCACTTTCACTAGTTCGAAGTCTATGCCATCGTCCTCGGAGCCATTGTCGAATCGTCTCTCAACAGGATCTCCTGGGTACCATTTTCTTCTAGATAGCCCGTTGGGGCCAAATGTTTTTTCTTTCTTGTGCTTGAGAGTGAAATGGAAATTGGTTCTGATATAGTCAACCCAGTGGTTTACTGTCGTGTTGGGTAACTTGCCCAGGTTATTGAGCATACCAAACAAGTACTTAGCGTCTGTTTGTATCACTAAGTTCCTACATCCTCTCAATAGGTAGACTTCTTGTTCCAGTGACATTTGTAATCTGCACAGCTCCTTCAAACAGTTTTGAGCTGTCTGTTGTGCCGGTCCCCAATCAAACGGAATGTCCTTCTTGAGGGCATTGTAGAGAGGAGCCGCTACACTAATGAAGTGGGGGATATGTTAGAAGTTAATCCGCGCAGTATCGGGCTTCTTGGGGATCTCGGCCATCTCGGTGTTTGTTATTCAATATCTTTTCTTTTATCTTTTCTTTTAGTTTTTATATTGTGAGAAAACTTAATCAAGAACTGTATAGTTGGTCTGTGCGCATGTATGTTTTCCTATATAGTTTGAACTTGACAAGGGTTGATCCCCTTGTCGAGTTACACCTTATACAACATCATTATCCCCGGTCCACACTAGAACCTTCGATACACTACTGTGTTAAGAGGTAATCCGTTCAGTTCGGGCATATCGGGAATCTCGGCCATCTCGGCACATTATTCAATATCTTTTCTATTTTGTTTTCTTTTAGTTTTTATATCGTGGGAAAACCTTATCAGTAACTGTACAGTTGGTCTGTGCACCGTTGTATCTTCTATATAGTTTGGACTTGACAAGGGTTGATTCCCTTGTCGAGTTGCACCTTATACATCGCCTTGGTCCCTGGTCATTCAGAACTTACAGACGTGCAGTTGTAATTCAACATACTGCAGGCGTCGTAATTCAACAGGATATGGTTCCTACACTGCACTGCTATACCTAAGAACGACCTTATGTTGGTAGGGTCTTCACAAGCTTCCCACCGCAATATGGTCCCTATAGTGTCTGCTGTGGGTTTCCTTCCTAGATACGAACAATTGAACCCCACTAGTGTGATGTGGTCAGCACAGATTGTCGTCTTAGGTCCTGAGAAGGTTCCCCCTGCATATTTCATTCTTTCTAATATTCTATTGACCGCATTCATATGTTCCCATACGAAGCGTCTAATGCCCGGATTTTCGCTAAGTACCTCGTAGCTACCATCCTTTTGCTCGTAGTGAGTAGGTGGTCCTCTAATTGGCACATCGTCTATATAGGGCATGGTATAGTCTGGTATTTCTTCTTGAAGAATATATGTAACGTCGTCGTGAAAGATGGGTACTGAATTAGTCCAGCCCATAGGTAGCGTTACTAGTCGCAATGCTCCATAGGGAGTTTGGAACGTAGTTAAGTCTCGCAAGCTCTCTGCTAACTGTCTCTCATCATATCCTACATACAGGTCGAGAACCCCATTACATGCCCTGCCAGCGAAATGCATCGCTAATTCTTCCGTAGCTGGTGGGAGTCCCGAGTGCGCTATAGTGACTCGATTCAGAGGCTCGAGACTGTGTACCAGTCTCAAACTTTTCTTATCTTTCTTAACTACACAAAACCATTGCGATCGATAAGATGAGTTAGATGGTTCATATACCCCTGCATCTATCTTTCTTTTTATCATAGCACATACTTCGTCATAGATAGCTGGCGGTATTCTAAACCGTTTCTCTACCCAGGGGGTATGAGCTACTGTAGGTATCTCTACTGGGGGAAAGTATTCTTCTTTGAACTTCCCTCTTTCTGTGTCGTCCCAAGCAAACGCCTCATTATGCGTCGCTACCAACCAATGCATCAACTTTCTTTCTTCACTAGTGAGAAAGTCCGGAGCATGTACCGCATCCATCTTTTCCATACGCTCGCTAGTGTACCTTCCTTTTGTTCAGTACTCAGGCAGGTGCATAGGAAGGCTGGGTAGGTTAGCTAGTGGATCTCCTTTGATATCCCTCACTATACGAAACTTCTCAGGTAATTCCCCTAGCACTGGTTTTACTTTTAACGCTACTGGCTTGTACTTCTTAGCTAGACACAGTAACGAGTCTTCTTCTGTTTGAGGCCCTTCTACAACTGCCACCGCAAAGACATCTGTTCTTTCGCCAGGCGCTCTAGTGACCTGTTGTAGATACCTTTCCAATTTATTCTTGTCAGGGCTATTCTCTTTGGCCTCGAGACTTTTCCGTAGGTAGAGCAATTCTGCTTCATCCTTCATTATCTCGCTCGCGGAAATCGCTGTGATTTCACTTACATAGGGCTGACTGTCTTCATCGAGCGAGATGATACAGCCTATTTCTCCATCAGCCCAGTCGTCTATGCTCTCGAGGCATTCTAAAAATTTACCTCTCTAGATCGAGGTAATTGTTCCTTTGCATAGGTAGCTAGCATGGCTTGCTCCTTAGTGTTAGGGTCTGTTATGCTGACGTACTGACCTCCTTCTGGTGAGTTCACTACTTTACTCTCAACTCTAACGTCGAAAGGCCTACCTAGAAGGACTCGATAGGGAGCTTCCTCCAGGATATGTACTTGTAGATAGGTTGTTACATTCCCGAATGTAAAGGGAACGTTCCTAGCTAGTCCACAAGTTCTAGTGACTTGTCTGTTCGCACTCATCATGTTGATAGTGGTCTCGGGATCCCAAGTGACTTTACAATCACTAGCAGCCTCTCTAGACATAGACACAATTTGTGACCCACTATCTAGCAGCCCTTCTTCTTCTCTAACCCCATTTATTAAGGTAGGTACTACCTGTTAAGAGGTAATCCATTCGGTTTCGGGCATCTCGGGGATCTCGGCACGCTCGGCGTTTATATTCAATTATCATTTTCTTTTGTATTTTCCTTCAATTATCTGTCATGAGAATTTCCCATCATGAATTGTATAGTTGGTCTGTGTGCCATGTATTTACCTATATAGTCTTGACTCGACAAGGTTGATTCCCTTGTCGAGTTGCACCTTTATACACTGCCATTATCCCCGGTCATCTAGAACCTACAGATACGCTGTCGTATTTCAACACTACCCTTAGCGACGCCATATCTTTAGCTACCACTGTAGTGTCGTTTGTGACTGCAAATACATGTCGCTCCCTATCTTCCATGGGTAGTGTCTCTAGGAATTGCATGACCGAGTCCTTGACCCACCATGTCTGGACGTAGCGACCTGAGGTGTCCATGCTTCTCTCACACACCTTTACAGGCGCAGCTAGCATATTGACTGACACGTAGTTAACCCCTGGTACTTCTAGTTCCGGCTCACTAGCGACCTCTTGTTCTGTCGCTACCTCTTGTACTGTGGCCAACGTTGGTACTCACTTCTTCACTATTATATCTTTATAAGCTTCGTGAATTTTAGGCGCAATAGCTAGTAATTCTTTCTGGGTTAACTTGACCTCATTACCAACGAATCTCGCTAGCAAGTCTTCAATATCAACTCCATCTTCCACTGACACCTTTCTTTGGTAGCTAGGCGCTTTCTTTTCTCGCCAGTCTCTAATAGGGACTGGTGGTATCTCGACTACTGGTTTCATAGTTGGGACTTTCCTATAAGGAAAGTCATTATTTTGTTTAGCCTTTCTAAAGTGAGGCTTGTATTTCTGAGGAGGAGGACTTTTGTCCTCGCTAGGGTTTTCATCGCTCTTGTCCTCCGACTCCGCTGCTTTCCAGAAGTTTACCTTCTTCGTGAAAGGCGGTTTCTTCCCGGAACTATCTAGAAACCCGACCTCTTTTTAGTAGAGGCCTCTCCTCGTGTCTGTACAAGTATCTTATGAAACTTGTTCATGAGATCTTTGATCCCATCTTCTTCCTCATGCGCTGTAGCAACTTCTCGTGCGCTAGCTACTGGTTTCTGTATTAACGCTTCCATAGCATCTAGCTTGCCTTTCATATATTCCATCTCTAGCAACTTAGGATATGTCATTTCCTTGTCACGAGACTGGATAGTGACGAAGGTCTTGGCTGTACTATTGCTACAGGGACTTGGGTAGCCAGTATCTGGCTCATCTTCTTTGTCATTCAGATTAGGTCCTCCGAAGATGCAGTTCACTATGACCTGCGGTAGGTACTTATCGACACAATATTTAATCAATTGTCCTTTCTCGCGAGGTATTCCTTCACCGTTGGCAAACCTAAGTTTATTTCCGTCATGGACGATTTTGTTGAAAATAGAGAAGCAGGGGAACTCCAGAGGAGTCCTAACAGTCACCAGAGAAGAAAGTAGATTAACAGTGAGTAAGACACTGTAAGAGGATAAGGAAGACAAGAGAGAGAAATACAGTTTATATACTGGACAGGAAATTATCTAAGACTTTCCCATTCCACCATCACATGTATGTCACCTGAGACATCACCTGACTAAGTCACCTGACTGGGAGGAGCAACTCTAACAGATTTTTCCGTCTTTCTCGTCTTGTATCTTATCCTCGCACACTATCCACCTATGTCCTTCTTTATTGCAGTAGAAGCATACCTGACTAGGCACCGAGCTAGCCATATTCATAGGAGGTCCCAAAGGTCACATCCCTTGTTGTGGATAGCTATTCTGTGGCCTGCTGAGATTATTTTGGATTGCTGCCTTTAGCGAGTCCAAAGTACTCTGCATTCTCTTTTGATTTATCTCGATAGTATCCTTAAGATGACTCATGTCCTGTTGGACAGCATCGAGTTCTTGAGCACTATTGATATCAGTCGCTAGCTGCTCTTTCTTTATGATGGGGACAGCTGCACGTGAGTAGGTCTCTGCCTGACCCTCGCGACAAGCATATCCGTACGCTGAAGTTAGTGACTGCTGACCGACTATGTCAGTTGCCTTCGCTAGTACTTCTTTTAAGTCGTAGGGATCACCTTTTCTAGGTACTCCTCCTTGAGGCTGCCTTAGTGTCCCTACGATACTAAGTCTCAAGTTTAGCTGTTCTCGAGAGGATGGTGTTAGCATCTTAATGAACACTTCCACTAGCTCTCTGTTAGTCATGAGAGCCGGAGCTTTCAGACATCGTTCTGCTATATTCATGAAACGTCTTTTGAAGGAATGAAAGTCGTCCTCATTTTCTAGACTTAGTCCACTGTACTCGCGACACAGGTTGTATAGTGCCTGGACACCCCATTGAGCTTCGTCATTCATACAGGGGTACTCCTCCGCTAGCTTGTCCATAAACTTAGCAAAGTTGGGAGTCGTATAAGCTTCCCATCTAATCCATTCCATTCTGACTTCTGGTGAGACATAGTTCACTAGCCACTCTAGCTTCTCTTGGTCGCTAGTGATACCAGAGGTCTTTAAGTGATGATTCAATCTCCACAAATAATCTCCAAGCGTACCCTCGCGACCGTCCCAGTTGGGAGAGCCGTTGGTATATGGTGCGGGCATTTGTGGTTTAGAAGGCATATTGTTTGAATTCGATAGATTCTGTGGTTGTGGGTTACTCGTTTGAGTACTTGATGTGTGGACTATTATTGTACTTGTATTACCACTCATCTGATTGTACAAACAATGATACAAACTTATAAACTAAAGTGTAGTGTACTGTGTACTCTAGCTTTAGTATTGTTGTTAACCAGCATGTTCTTATCAATATCATTCAATGTTGCAAATCTGTTTCCTTGATTGTCCTTGCTGATGATTTGACTTACCTTATAACACCTGCCTGGAAGCTCTGTGTGTCACTCAAGTTCAGGAGACAACCCCTCTGTCATTATATCAAGAAAACCTTTGTCTTGCTTGACTCCACTTGGCGCTTACCTTGTTCTTTAGTCTGAGACTACGGATCAACCAGTAGTACTGCTGAGGTGACTTCTCAGCAGCCCATCTTCTGGCATGGCTTTGGACTAGGTCCGAGCATAACACTTGTCCTTGATTGTGTGTTGGTTTAGACATTGATAGTCTTGACATAGCCATTTACTTCCATCTTTCTTTGGTCTAAAGAAGCAAGGTGTGTTAGAGTTGCTCCTCCCAGTCAGGTGACTTCAGTCAGGTGATGATACATGTGACATACATGTGATGGTGGGATGGGAAAGTCTTAGATAATTTCCTGTCCTGTATATAAACCTTACTTCTCTCTCTTGTACTTCTTATCCTCTTACAGTGTTCACCACTGTTAATCTACTTGTTTCTGGTGACTGTTAGGACTCCTCTGGAGTTCCCCTGCTTCTCTAGTTTCAACAAGGTGCCACATAGGGAAACTTTGATGGTCTGATGTTGTTGAAAGGTAATCCGTGCGTGTTTGGTCATTTCGGGGATATCGGCCTTCTCAGACATTTATTCAATTTATATTTTCTTTTATGATTTACTTTCGATTATTGGTCATGGGAATTTCACATCAGAACTATACAGTTGGTCTGTGCGCTGTAGTATTTTGTATTTAGTCTTGTATTCAACAAGGTTGACACCTTGTCGCGTTGCACCCTAATACTACACCTTTATCCTCGGTCACTCAGAACCTTCGATAGGTCCCAACCAGCGTCTTATTTTAACAGATGTGTCCTGATGTGAGGTTTTCCTGTTGAGTGATGATAGGACAAGTCACTCTTCAGGTTAGGTCCACTGAACTGACCAAAGAAACCACCTAGTGCACCAGCCCCTACAGTGTGCCAGTGGTAGGCAGTCAAGGCCATCCCTAGTGAAACAGGTTATATATGACCTACTAGTTCTTACAGTAACCAGACCATATAGCTCAGTGGTAAGAGCAACTGTGGCTCCAACAGAAGGTCCCAGGTTCAAACCCTGGTGTGGTCACTTTTCTGTCTTAACATTTCCTTTATGAATTCCCTGAGTTCATCTTTCTCCTTTACCATCATGGGGTAGACTTTGGCATTCATGTGCTTTGGCGCCATGTCTGCTAGGTTAATCTTGTGATCCCATTCACTTGGTGTTAAAATTGGAAGCAGGGGAACTCCAGAGGAGTCCTAACAGTCACCAGAAAGAAGTGGATTAACAGTGGTGAACACTGTAAGAGGATAAGAAGTAAAAGAGAGAGAAGTAAGGTTTATATACAGGACAGGAAATTATCTAAGACTTTCCCATCCCACCATCACATGTATGTCACATGTATCATCACCTGACTGAAGTCACCTGACTGGGAGGAGCAACTCTAACACTTGGTGTGGGTAGTTTGTGAAAGTTTTTCTTGTTAAACAGGTGGGTGAACTGTTGTAAGTATTTGGGAAGATCCTCTGGTTTGGTGGGGTCTGTGGTCTTCTCAATGTCGTCCTTTACTTCCTCAACTTTTGCTGTCCAATTCCATGTGTCCCATTTGCCATGTTGTATCTTGCATCCTTCCGGGCACCTAGTGAAATTGATCCATCCAGCCTTCCAATCTATTTCCAGGTTGTGTACCATAATCTAATTGTGTCCTAAGAATAGTTCCACTGATTGTATGTCTGATATCTGCACTTCCATATGTTCCTTGTGGTTACCAATCACCAACTCAAATATGGCCTTTTCCATGACCAGGTTCTTGTTGAATTACGACTGCGTGTCTGTAAGTTCTGAATGACCGGGGACCAAAGCAATGTATAAGGTGCAACTCGACAAGGGAATCAACCCTTGTCAAGTCCAAACTATATAGAAAATACAACGGTGCACAGACCAACTATACAGTTACTGATAAGGTTTTCCCACAATATAAAAACTAAAAGAAAACAAAATAGAAAAGATATTGAATAATGCGCTGAGATGGCCGAGATCCCTGATGTGCCCGAAACTGAACGGATTACCTCTTAACAGTTCTGGGTTATTCCATCTGTGTTGTACACCATTCTTGGGTTTTCCAATGGTATTGTGGGTAGTCATAGGTCTCTTGCTGTTTGCCTTCCAATGCATGTATCAGTGCATCCTGTGTTGATAATTGTGTTGATCTTCTTTGCTCCTTTCTTGGTTGATATTGTCAGTTTGATCATGAGTTCTCATGCTCCTTTTTTTGTTGGAGAATAGTGTATGATTTAGAAGAAAAGTTAGATACATGGGGTCTCGATTTCACACTCAATCAGACCCTTCAACAAAACCCTGGGTTGATCCTCCATCCTCAACTTCTTTGTTATTTTCAGCACCTCTATTCTGAGACTTCTTGGGTGTTCTGCAGTATCTGGCAATGTGGTCTTCTCTGCCACAGTTGTAGCATCCTCTTTTCTTCTTCTTGGGTTTCCTGCATTCCTTGGCTATGTGTCCATACATCCTGCAGTTGTAGCACTTGGGTCCCCTGGATTCCTGTCATCCTATTTCCATTAGTTGTCCCATTCCTCTGTAGGTTACTCTGTTAAGAGGTAATCCGTTTGGTTTTGGGCATCTCGGGGATCTCGGCAGCCTCGGCGTTATATTCGATTTACATTTTTATTTTGGATTTATTTTGTGTTTTCTTATCGTGGGAATTTCCGATCATAAACTGTATAGTTGGTCTGTATGCCTGTATGTTTCCTATATAGTCTTGACTCGACAAGTTTGACACCTTGTCGAGTTACACCTTATACACTGCCATTATCCCCGGCCCATCTTAGAGCCTACAGATATGCTGTCGTACTTCAACATACTCTGGTTGTGGTGTGTCTATCCTGGGACTCTGTTGATTCATATTTTTTTTCAACTGATAGAATTTCTTTGACCCATTCATTGTATGTATGGGGCATTCCTTCTGCCAGGTATTCTAATATGGTTTTGATGATATCTGGTTGGATATTCCTTTTGAGAAGGAAAAGTGCATGTGCATCATCTGTGTGGGCTTTGATCTTGAGAACCCTGAATTCTATGAGGAAGTTGGTGGTGTTCTTGTTTCTTTGTTTGAATGTTTTGATCTTTCATTCTGCTTCTGTGTTATATTCCCTTGGGGCAATCATGTATCATAATAGCCATTCATTCCTATCAACGCACCGCTTGTCATGGACCCGTCATCTCTCCACTACTTCTCTATCTGTGATCCTCCCATTGCAACCTGAGTTGAACACTTAGAAAAATCGTAACATTCTGGTTGCTCTGCATGGTCTCCAAATATGGTTGTCATTTCCTTGGCAAATTCTTCCCAATCAACCATGTTATCTGTGCCTCCCATCTGTACAAGTTTCATCAAGGCAAATTGTTCTGCCATTCCTCCTCTGAGGCATGCAAGTACTGTTGAAATCAACGAGTGAGAGTGTAAAAGTATAGCACTACTGCTGTCCAGTGGATCTGAATGTCCAGGGTGGATGTGTTAACCTCGTTGTATAAAGGTCTAACTCGACAGGGAACTACCCTGTCAAGATACTACTTATATACAACATACATAGTAGACGAGAACATTCGATCCAATAATAGTCCATCAGACACAAATAGACGACATGGGAACGAGATGATAAAGCATGACATATGGTGAGAAGGAGGATAACTAATAATAGCAACAGTGGGAAAACGACGATTTACCATCTCCTAACAAGTACTGCTGTGACCTTGTTGTTGGCCCCTTCTATTCTGTTGAATTTCAAGAACAACAGGGTGGCTCTCCACCAGTCTTCAAATTTACTCCTGGTTCTATCAAAAAACCCTGGCTCCAGTACAAGCAATTTTCTGTGGCCTTCCATGGGCACTGCTGGTGCTGTCTCCTGCTCAGACATTTCTTCTTTTGAGTCATTGTCTATGTGCTTGTCTTCTGTTTCTGGCAGATCAGTGGCTGCTCTGTTGTGTTGAGCTTCTTTGTCTGAGAGTTCTTCTTCTGAGGACTCTTCTTCTGTTTCTTCTTCAGATGTGGTCTCCTTCTCTGAGGTTGTGTCTTTTGAAAATATCAGTGATGGTTCTCTGGTCCTGTCTCTAGAAGCAGGTCCACTAAGGCTCATACACAATGGCCTTCTTCTGCAAGGTAAGTTGTAGACACTTTACCAAATGTTATGACCTTCCTAAGTATTTGTTGAAGTACGACGGCGTATCGGTAGGCTCTAAGATGGGCCGGGGATAATGGCAGTGTATAAGGTGTAACTCGACAAGGGAATCAACCTTGTCGAGTCAAGACTATATATGAAAACTACAGGCGCACAGACCAACTATACAGTTTATGATCGGAAATTCCCGCGATAGAAAACACAAAATAAATCCAAAATAAAATGAAAATCGAATATAACGCTGAGGCTGCCGAGATGCCCGAGATGCCCGAAACCGAACGGATTACCTCTTAACAACTTCTTTGTAATCTGGGATGTCCAGTAAGCTGAGACACCACTTGTAGAGCCAGTGTAGTGGGTCCATTGTTGAGGCCATAACATTACTTCAAGCCTTATCATCAGTTCACTCTGTAAGTGCATGTGTTCACCTCACAGTACACCACTATGCTCTTTGTCCTGCTGTTAACACATCCCCATGGTGCCCTCTAGGTGAACCCATAACACAGATTGTCACAATTGCTGTGATATTCTCCTGATCACCACCCTCCTGCTTATACTGAGTTTTTGTCCCTCTAATGCCAACCACTCATTCCATTCCTAACAGGTAGTCAACCTACAATGTATTGACTGGCATGGTCCAGCAGACACATACAATGTATTAAGTGACATGGGGCCAGCAGACCTGCTGGATTTCTAGCAAAAAAGAGGGTCTGGTCAGCATGGCCAAAATTTTTTGTGGCTGAAATTTTTTTATATCCAAAATGACTCAATATAACCAATGTAGCTAGTTACAGTCAATAACCAGTCAACCATATCTAGTGGCTAGTGGCCAGGTTTTTTGTTTCTATAACCAGCTGGCCAGTTTTGTTGCCTAGTGGCTAGTTTTTTTGTTTCTTATGTCTGGTCAGCCATATCTAGTGGCCAGGGGCCAAGTTGTTATTTTTTTATGGCCAGTTGGCCATATCTGATGGCCAATGGCCAGGTTTTTTGGCTTATGGCCAAGTTCTTTTACTTGTTTATATTGATTGGGCTCACACATAGTATATACAATATTAATGTAGCCAATGACCAGCCAGCCATATCTGGTGGCTGATGGCCAGGTTTTTGGTTTGGTATGACCAGTTGGACATATCTAGGACTGGTTGGCCAAGTTTTTTGTTTTCTATGGCCAATTGGCCATATCAAGTGACCAGTTGACCAGGTTTTTTGCCCAGTGACTGAGTTTTTCTACCTGTTTATGTTAATTGGGCTTAAACATGATATATACAACATCAATGGGAGGTGAATAAAATTACATCTCATATATGGCAAGCCAAGTAGTAGTTGCTAGTTTTGTACTAGTTGTAAATGTGAGTAGGTTACAATAGGCAGGTAGATGAAGGATTGTATTAATGCACAAAGCAAATAGAAATAGGTGGGGTTGCCAGTGTTATATATAGTGTTATAGGTGAACTGGTTTTTAAATTCTTACTGCTTTTTTTTTTTTTTTTTTTTTAAATCAGAGTTTATAGCCATGCAGTATGTACTACAGCTAAGGGGCACGCGATAGCAGTCCCAAGTAAGTGGCAAAAAACTACACTAGAGTGTGCAGATAAAAGTAGACCTACAGCGCCTCAACACGGCGCTTCGAAAGAAGTATATACGAGTCAATGAAAAGTCCGGGGGCCTATGGGCCGTAAATCCGACCAGCTTACCCAAGCATAAACTGAGACAACGAAACTGACCGAAACATAAAACCAACCTCAAGCGAATGTAAATGGACTACCCCACATAGCTAAGGGCGTCGTCATCAGAGAGGGAGACGTCATCATCCCCCAACTCCACACCAGCCTCACCATGAGAAGGAAAAGGGACAGGACGCGTGCGACGGGGCACACAAGGTGGGGGAACCGCAGAAGCTTGACGGTCCGCAGAAACCCGAGCGTAACAACTGCGGATCCAGGTGCGATCGTATCGATGGCGCCAGAAGGGGCACCGCTTATCATCTGCAGCATGTTTGGCGCCGCAGTTGACACAGGAACTGACGTGGGGACAAGCCACATCAGATGGGGTGGGGGAAATAGGGGGCTTGGCCTTGGGGTTGCCTTTACAGCAGCCAGCCAGCGTCCGATGAGAGTCCTTGTGGTGAGGACCTGAGCAGATGGGGCAAACAGCGATGGGCCGTCTGCAGGTGGAGGAAGGGTGGCCCCATTTCCAGCAGCGTTGACACTGGGGGGTGCCGGTGTGCGACTTGGCGCCGCGGATATGACACGAAGCTCCATTAAGAAGCACGTGCCGGTTGATGAGGGAGGAAGCGCGAGTGCCACGCTGGGAATCCATGAGGTCGATCCAGAGTGTGGCTGAATCGGCCCGGGCGGAGTTGCGTACGAAGCGCATGTGCGCCACGTGGTCAAGGTTGATGACTGAAGAAGACAATTCTGTCTTCAACTCAGCCAGGGTGGGGGGGAAAGTCTGGCCAGACTTGTAGAAGGGGACATCGACAATCTTAATGAAAGATTTTGATGCAGAGAGGGAGAGGGAAGCTCCAGGGAGCTTGGGGGTGAGAGCGGCAGTGAGTGTGTCAAGCTCAGTGTCAGACGGAACAGCGGACGTCAGACAGGAGACGCCAAAGGAAGTGAAGGAAGCCGCATCAACCCTGAGGGAAGACTTGGCACATGTAAGGGAGCTGTTGCAAATGTGCAGCAGCTGTGGGAACGACAAGCCGGCCTTGGACATGGAAGCATTGTCGGCGGAGATGTGGAACTGGCGCCTAGAGGGGCCGCATGTAGCATAGTAAGGTCGCCTGTTGGGGCACCTACCAGAGACGGGAGGTTGGTTCTGAACTGGGGTTACCCGAGGCTCAGGGCCAGAAGAAGGGCGAAGGGGGGCAGGAGGTGGAGCTGCAGCCACAGCGTATGAGCGTCTGACACGTGGGGTGCCAGTGATGGGTTCAGCCGGTTGGGAGACCTTCGGCCGGATAGTCTGAGTGATGGCCTCCCGGAATTTGGACGCAGGGCCAGAGAGGGGGGAGGGTAGGAATTGTCGTAGCAAGGAGAGGAAAGGCTCCAAGCCAGACTGGAATGCAGTAAGGGCCTCAGTGGATGAGCCAATGAGGGAACCTTTGAGGCCATCCAAGAAGGGCTCAGAGCAGAGCTCGAGCACCAACTCGGTGAGGTTGTCGGTGTTGTCCTCGTCCTGGGCAGGGGCTGGGGCCTTAACCATGCGATCGGAGGAGGAGGGGGAGGAGTCGCTCATGACTACTTCAGGGGTCAGGTCAGGGGCGGG
>QFDT01002309.1:0-10273 GCA_003315915.1 Macrolepiota dolichaula
CACCCTCTATGGTATATAAGGACTCTTAGATAGCCCAATTATGATAACTTTCTCTGCTCTTCTACTCACTCTCATCCAGCTCAAACACCTCTAAGTTTCAAGCTAACTACCGTATCAATTAGCAAGGCAAGTGTTTTACCTATCATACACTACCATGCGTGCTCGTCGTACGCTTTGCTTTCAACAAGCCCTTTAGAAGTACACCTAGGATTCCCTCAGCCAAACATGCATGCAACTCGGCAACTCTGGCCACCAGTGACTACACACCAGCAACCTCAAGGTACAATCACATCTCCATCGCAAGAGCTTGTACGTATATACATATACCCTAAATATATGCTATCTATTAGTGATACTGATGTGACCATTGATAGTATAACATATTGCAGGCCCACTCCGAGCATCTCGTCACTGTGTGGCTACGAAATACAAGCAAGGACAATCTCATTCGCTCTCAAAACCCAGCAATTGTTAAATGGTGCAAGGAGCATACCATAATGCAAGCATCCAGGTCGGAGATTCAGCAGCTGAAAGAGGATTTGATGGTTGCTCGAGCCAAACTCGAAATTTCTCAGTACGTCACATATAATCCAATATTATACTTTAATATCTTACATTTTTGTAGGCATAATTTGGATGTCATTGCAAAACAGATTCATGCTGGTGGTGGCTTTGTACTCAAGGAGCCACTTCCCCTCAAGAAAAATGCTATCCCAGCCGAAGAAGAAGATCAACGTTTATTATTTTGGACGCGCACTATCTGGGATTCTATCAAGGAACAAGTAAAGGCAACATCAAAAGCCACTGGAGTCAAGGAGCCTCATTGCACGACTCTTTATATTGTTGATTGCCATGGCATCTCCTTTCCCCTCCACCGAGCCAACAATGTTCGCGCAACAGCCTGAGGCATCTGGAAATCACTCAAGAAATATGGTCACCTCGACGGCATCAAGTCATGGGGTCAAGTTGATAATGAAGTGAAGAACCATTACCGAGCATGCATGGAAGAAAAATATCCTGACCTACGCCTCTGCGAAGACCATTGGAAGGCTGACCAAATTGCAATCAATAACTTTTCCCACTTCCGTGATGAAGAACTTGAGGGAGCAGGTCACCCCTCTGTGAAGCGCACATCTGAGGATGCTGAGGATAAGCCGGCCACAAAACGTACAAAGTTAGTGCCCACAAACATGACAACAGTCCCTCTTGAAGTTACCGACAGTTCCAAGACAATGACAACAATGGTACGTAGCTTTTTCTTAAATTCTTGTTCTACTCCCAACGCATTGACTTCATAACAGAATGAAGCAATGTCAAGTATTACCGGTGTCTCAAACTCTCTGTAAGTGATTGCATTTATTAATCTTTGTAAGTCTTTAGTAATTTAGTATACCCAGCTCTGTGGCCAGGCCTGTTGTGAAAGCTATGGCCCTCAATGCACCCAGGTCCCGTCCCACAGCCACAGGCCACAGCATTGCCACAACTATCACTCCCGGCACACAGCCCCCTCCTGCTCCAATTCCAACAACCGCACCACCAAAGCCCAAACCAAAGCCCATTAATCCCAGGCCTGCCGCTGTGGAACCAAGGTCCTCAGTATTTGTTATGGTCTCGACGACGAACCCCCTGCATTGGTTATACAAGTGGCGCCTCGAACTTCTCGACATTCCGGACTATGAAGAAGTACCGGGCCGATCTACCTCTCCACATGGAACCCCTCCGCCCCTTCGGTACGAGTCCCAGTACCTCAACCACCACCTCTGCCAAGTATGGGATAACTCCCCCTTTATCCATATCTATTGGCACAGACTCTACGAGACCACAATCGCTCAGCCCGCACTCACCGGAGCCGACAACTACGGATGGAGGCAGATCGTCGGAGATACGTCCTTCACCCACCCATACCTGATGGGCCGACCCTACGACCTTCACCAGACTGACTCCCCTGTCGATCTTTCTATCAGCCACTTCTCCACATCGTCATCGCCTTCGGATCAAGAGAACTCCAATAGTACGGATTCTGTAGATCCGTCGTCTTCCATTTCACAGCAAGCTTCCATTCCCGGAACACCATCCTGTTCCGACGTCCCTTCCGATCCCGTCAGTAGCATTTCATCTTAGTGAGCAATGAACGAAATAGTAAAAACAGAAGTATCTCGAAATGTATAAATAATGGACTATTCTGTAGTTGAAGCTTTAGCTTCAACCTTTCGTTTACCTTCGTTTACCTTTTTGTTTGTCTCCCTCTCTACTCTTGTCCTCTCTCTCTCCCTCTCGAACATAACTTGTTGTTGTATTCTCTCGAGTGAACTTAGCGTTCTTCTGTTTGTCAACAGCAGAAGATATCAGCCTTTGTTCAGTACTCCAGGACAACTAGTGTTGTCAGCCGAAGGTGATTGTTGAAGTGATCCTTCAGTGTTGACTAGCCTAGCGGCCATCCTCGCAGTGCCCTCTAGGTGAACCATAACAGTATTGACTATGGGTGCACCACCAAAGCCAGTCGCAACTACCGTCACCAAGCCTAGCAGATCTACAGTAGTTTTGGCTACCCCAAAGCCTCAACTCACAGCACGTCCTGGTGCGTTATTAGCCCTGGCACATGCTGCTGGGGTCTCAACAGGCATACCCACTTCACTTACCCCATGTTCAGATACCTCCGCCAACACAGAGAATCTCCATCCAAATACCAGCATGCCAATGCCAACTATGAAGGTGTCAGCTTCTCAGATGCATGTTCCACAGCCTCCACTTGAGCCTATACAGGGATTTTACGCCCATGATGTCTTGTCAAATCCCTCTGGAATGCGATCAGGTATGTGTTCATATTATATTGTCAGTTATTTATTATTCAATATGTGAGATCAAAAAACGGCACGACTGCCGAACCTCAAGTTTTTGAAGAGGATACTACGACCACTGGACCTCAAGTTCTTGAAGAAGATACTACAATGCTTCCACCTAACGGAGATGTAGACGAGAATGACAGTGGATATCACATCACACCTGCTTTCCCACTGCTACCCGAACAGGAGGTTGACGACCAGACCTTCCGTGACCTGCCACCATCACCCATGGCCAATGAACAGTCATTCCAAGACATCCCAGCTCCAGGGTCTCCCATGCCTCAGGACAGTTCCAGCGACAACATGGCTGTTGATGAGGCCATCCACAAACCAATGTACACTTGTCGCAAGAAGCGCAGGGCACCCAAGGAACCACTGATTTATGATGAAACCACCACACATGCCGCAAAGCTCAAAAGCGGCCGTACCTATCGCCCACGTGAAAAGGGCGTAGATTCTGAGTTTGTTACCACTATACCCCTATGTTAACAACATGCCACTGATGACAACTTTAGAGCTTTTTATGGTCTGGTCTGGCATGCTAATGGTGGAGGAACAAACCATGCATTTACTGCTGCATGGATTGCCTTAGGGAATGAGGAACGTGATGTAAGCCCTCCATAGTGTATGGCTTTGCAAGTAAACTTATTGCTTCGAACAGATGTACATCGAAAAAGCGGTAAGTCAATTGATTTCTCTATTCATTTATGGTGTCTAATGTACATCCACAGTGGCTTAGATTTATTGCTAGCAAGGGCCTCAATGACTTTGAGGAATCGAGCGACGAGTGCGATGGCTAGTGGCATGGTGTGGGATTTTGGGATGGGGTGATAAGATGTGGAACAAGTAGTTCGGGACGACTGCGATGTGGTTCGAAGAGACGCAAACAACGTGACGCTGAAGCACTGGGCCTCGATCCACCGAGATCAAGAATAACAAGAATGGATTAATTGAAATTTGCTGTGTATCGTATCCTATAGAAATGAAAATCGATTGATCAACATCTCGACGAAGTGCGAAGAGACTCTATATTAGTGCCACTTTTTCGAGTCTGGCAGAACTTGACTGCATGTGCGGTGAGGTCCAGTCAAATCCGGTCTGGTCCGATCATGGGTTCGCTGGGAATCATGGTTGAAGTGACCTTTCAGCGCTGAGAGAAACCATCCATTATCACGCTGGAAGCTGAGCCACCTTCTTCATCAGGCGAGATGGCCGAGTGGTCTAAGGCGCCAGACTAAGGACCAGGGCATTCAGATGTCCACTTATTATAATCTGGTCTTTCGGGGCGTGGGTTCGAATCCCACTCTCGTCAAAGTTTTGCAAGTTATGCATTTATTTTATAGACCTGTTCCAAATCCGTGAGAAGAAGTCGACGGGTAGTCCTAGGGATGAAAGAGAGAGATCTTGGGGCACAGATCTTTGGTCCTGCACAGGGGCTTTCCGATTCCCGCATGTTCCTTGGTACATACACACCGTTCTGGGGCACGATAGCGCATAGCATCTAGAACTCGAATATCAGAAACACATCTTTTAGGGAGGTTGTATGAGATTGTTGAGTCATCCGAGTGAATTGGGGCACAGGTACCCCCGTGTTACGTATCTCTGTTACATTATTGACTAGACCATAAAAGCTGTCAAAGAACCAACAAGAAATACCCAGCTCTTACCCCCTTACAGAACATATCTTCCACAAAGACCCTGATAACGCCGGGTAAAAGATCTCGAGTGGGCTGGCCATGGAGAGTCGTAAGTTCTTCGGTGGAAATTTTGCGGGTTTGCCGCTCTATGATTATCAAGTAGATGTCAGAACATTTACAAGTTGAGTTCAACGACCTCAGCGACGCGTCATTTCTCCCCTTCCACGAGGTCGGTTTTTTTGAGGTGGGAAATATATATATGTCCCCCGGAACCGAGAGTCGAAAGGATCTTTCGGCACGAAGATGTTATCCTACCTGGGTTGGAATTTGGCTGATCTACCGCAAGTTTCCGTGTTTCGCTCAGGACAAAGACCATTAACTTCCCTCAGAAACCAAGAGAACACGCTAGCTGGACAATGTTAGGGTCAGGGTGAGGAGAGATGAAGACGGTCGGTCCAATGCATTGCGCTTGGCTTGATATGATCACGCTCAGCAATGGACACGTTTGCTCCATTCAGTCTTGCTTCTCGAACCCCTTGCTACCTGTGTGACTTGTGCCAGGTATGCCCATGACGCGAAAATTGCGAGTGATTGTTCGACGAAAAGGCCTATAAGACATCGGACACTACTGGACAGCGATTTCTTTTCTTTTCCTGCACTCCACAGGCGGCGATTCCAACTCCAATCACTCGAGCTTGATGCCTGGCCACTGCTGTTGTTCGACTCCCACACACAATGAGAAGCTGTCGCCCTAATACGTTCGTTTATTCCCCGAAACGATTTCGGAATGGGCGCCGCCTCCAACAGACGGACGATGGGTACCTAATTGGAGACGGCTACATCTTCCGACACTCCGTATCATGTCATGTGGGAGTCGGAACCCCTGACACTACTACGATGGACTAATGACCAGAAGATCGGATCTAAGTGAGTGATATACACATTCGTCTGTCCCACTTCATTGATCAGAAATTCACCTTGCCCCGCCTTCTCATTTGCTCGATGGGGCTGCCTCATTCGCAGCGACCTATTATGATGACGTCATCAACGTTCGTAGATGGATTTATATGCTCTGCCAGTAGACAGCTCTCTGCGCTAAGTCCGTTCGCCTACGTGACACTCGTTCACTGGTCTCCGCAACAATGCCTGTGGATATTCTCCAGCTTCATTCCCATTCTACTGCCTCTCCCCTCAACGATATCGAACAGCTCGTTCACCAGGGTCTCTCCCGCCCCCTCGGCGAAAAGACCCTTCCTACAATCCTCTTGTACGACGAGCGGGGACTCAGGCTTTATGACGATATTACTACTCGTGCTGCCGAATATTACTTGTTCAACGCCGAGGAGCAGATCCTCAGGGACCATGCCAACGACATTGTTAAGGTTATGCACCGCGCTACTGGTGGCGCCGCTACAGGCGAAATAGTTCTGGAATTGGGTGCGGGGTACGTTACTAATTCTGTAGTTATCTTTCTTTTTTTATCCTTTTTGACTGTGTGAGCGGTTGTCCATTTACTTACGCTGCTGGCCAATCAGGGCGTTGAGAAAGACATCCCATATCCTTTCCGCATTGGCTCACCTCGTCAGCGAGCAAACGTCAGCCACTCCCATCACCTACTACGCCCTCGACCTCGAACAGCGTGAGCTTGAACGTACCTTAGGAGAAATACAAAACTCGTCGCTTGGAAAACAATTGGAAAGCAAAGTCAATACAAAAGGAATGTGCGGGACATATGACGACGGCCTCAAATACCTCAGCGAGGGGGGCCTATACAATACTCGAGCCACAGACGAACTCAATAACATGACCGACAAGGCCAGCGACTCTGGAAGGGACTCGCCTGTATCCACCCGGTCGAGCGGGTCTGGAAGCCATGATACTGTGGCGACAGATAGCACTCCGCCTTCCTCGCCAGACTCCTCACCTGCTCCTCTTCACATCATGTTCCTCGGATCTTCTTTGGGCAACTTTTCCCGGTCCAGTGCAGTTGGATTCCTTCGGGATCTACCCTTAAGACCCGGCTATGGGGACACACTCCTAATTGGGCTTGATCACGACAACGATCGGGGTCTAATCGAGACCGCATATCATGATCCTCACGGACATACCGAGAAGTTTATTAAGAACGGTTTGCGTGCTGCAGGTCGTGTACTGGGTAATGAGGATTTATTCGATGAACGGAACTGGGTCTATGTCAATAATTATAACACGGTACGCATAACCGAATGTTGTTTCTTGCGTCCTACATTTCTGACTCTATCTCTGTAGGGTGAACGTAAGGTTCCCTGTGTGAGCATCGCGGTCCTCACCCCTAATTTGTTTCCTTAGGTCAACATGAGGCATTCATCAAAGCCAAGGTCGATCACTCCATTACCACCGCCAGTGGAAGTGTTTATGTCTTCAAAAAAGATGAGATGCTCAAAATCGAAGAGTCATTCAAGGTGAGGTGAACCCATCCCATGTTCGTGGCGTATTCTGATTTCACCGGGTCAGTTCTCCGAGGTCGACGCTCACAGCCTCTTTATCGAGTCAAATCTCAGGCCTGTCCAACGATGGGTAGATAATAACGACCGGTATTCTTTGTGGCTCGTAGAGCGCCCTCCTTTCACGTTCCCGCTCCTGTCCTCTCCTGCGTGTCATAAGGGAGGCGAGCTGATTCCAAGGAAATCGTACTCGAATTCGCCTTTTGGTGTTCCCGCCAGACAAGATTGGGAAAACACGTGGGCTCTCTGGGACCACGTCACGTTGCGCATGATTCCCTCGTCGATGCTCCACGAGAAGCCCATAGATCTGCGACACATCTGTCTTTTCTATCTTGGTCATATACCCACTTTCCTAGATATCCATCTGTCGCGACTTCTGGGAAAACCCCACACGGAGCCTGAGGAATTCAAGGTGAAATTTTCTGCATGTTCTTCATTGGGCTCATGAGGCTGACCTCGTTATTTTTAGTACATCTTCGAGGTTAGTGACTGAGATTTTTGGGTCTTCAGGAACTGATTAGGGCTCAGCGGGGCATTGATCCTGACGTTGACAATCCGACGCAATGTCATGTAAGCCTGATGCTTATGTTGTATTGCCAGACACTTTATTAATCACGTTTGAATAGCCCCATTCTGAAGTCCCAGTGAACTCAGAAGACTGGCCATCTCTTACTGAAATCCTTGATTATCGGGACCGCGTTCGCACCCGCCTGATGAGCCTATATGATAATATAGACTCGGGAGAGCTTCTGCTTACGAGGAAGATGGGACGGGTCTTGTTCATGACACTGGAGCATGAAGGCTTACACGTAGAGACCCTTCTCTACATGCTTTTACAGAGATCCGGAACTGGCACCATACCACCTTCAGGCTTCCTAGAGCCCGATTGGAAGTCTCTTGCTGCAGTTTGGGAAGCCGCACCTGAACCCTTGGCCAAGACCGTTACATTGGGTTTTGAGACGGTCACACTTGGACATGATGATGTTGAAGCGGAGGATACGCGCCCGGATAAGGTCCGCGAAGTAGAAAACTATGAATATGGTTGGGACAACGAGCACCCAAAGAGGGAGGTCCAAGTCCAGCGCTTTGAGATTTCTTGGAGGCCAGTCACGAACGGGGAGTTTTACGAATTCTTCTTGGGCCAGGGAAAGGATAGAGTCGAGCTGCCAGCTAGCTGGGTTGTTGAGGATGGCGTCGTTCAGGTATGTTGTGTCATTGTCCCATTCGACCACTTGATCACGAGATATTTAGGTTCGTACACTGTATGGTCCGGTACCCATGGACATAGCACAGCACTGGCCACTCATGGCATCATATGATCATCTCTCGACGTATGCCATGGTCAAGGGTGGACGTTTGCCCACCGAGCCGGAACTTCGCTTATTTTACGACAAGTTCCACTTTGGGTATGAGGGTGGGGCCAATGTCGGGTTTAGAAATTGGCATCCCTTACCGTGAGCAAAATCATGTTTTGGGGTACCTGTGGAATGCTTAACACACACACACACACATTGTACATCAGGGCTACGACAGGAGGGGTTAGGAACGAGGGTAAGGGAGATAATGGAGGTGTTTGGGAGTGGACTTCGACTGTGTTTGACAAAACTGAGGGCTTTGTCCCTTCTGAATTATATCCCGGGTATGTGCTGTCATTAACTGTCCTAGGTTTAAATTGATAGGCCGTATAGATATTCCATGGACTTCTTTGATGGCAAGCACCAGGTTGTGGTAAGTATTGTGAGGTCAGACTTTGAAAGCATGTGCTTAACATCACGCTATAGTTAGGTGGCTCGTATGCTACAATCCCCCGTATCGCTGAGCGTCGCAGTTTGAGAAACTGGTACCAGCGCAACTATCCGTATCCCTGGGTCGGGGGCCGTATCGTTTACGACCTCGGCGCAAGGAACTGAATGGACGGAATGTTGGACAACCTGAACGAAAACGGACATGTATGTGTACAATATAGCCGGCGGTTCCGAGTACGAAAATGAGAAAGTAGTCTCCGATGTATTTGTATTCTTTATGTCTATTTAGCTAGCACCTGAATGAACGATTGTGATTCGCGACCTTCTTCTTGCTTTATAATGGGAATGGCCACCTGTGTCACATTCGCCTCCCGTCGCTTCTGATAGAGATATTTCTGTGCATATTGCAGAGATAGGCGCCTTTCGTTCAGGGAAGCATTTCTCCCTAACCACAAATATACGGCTGGCTGTACGAGGTCTTGCGAATTGTCCAGCAGGAATGCATCTTCCGATAATAATGATGCGTAACTGATGACGGTAAGGCGAGTGAATGTTGGAGTACCAGCCCCGTCCGAAAGTTGGAAGAGGCTCATCTGAGAACCCTCGGAATGGTTTAGAATAGGAGCGGGAAGCAACCTCTCCGTATCGAACTCGTTCAGGAATAGACTGGCTCCCTGTCCTCCCTCGTCTAGAGTCGATATGGTATCGTCAGCCCTAGTCGTCAGCCACAAATGAAGGGGGGGGGCGAAAAAGAGATCCACTTACCATAAACAACCACCTCGCTCTGGCCCTTTCTTTCGTTAGCGAGGGCTCTAACGAATTCTGCAGCTTTAAACCTTTCCTGTCCAGCGCTATTCTTGGTATTGAATTGGATGATCTCCTTGGCTTTGTCTAGAACGTAGACGTCGCCTTGGATGAGGCTGGTAGCTTCCGCAACAACTTCTCTTACGACAAGGGTGGTTCTTCCACTTGGACTGCGTGATGAGGTTACGCGGTAGAGTTTTCGAATGTCGAGTGGAGGGGGTTGGGTGATGTGGTGGAATCCTGTTGATATGCCCCCGTGAAGACAGGTGAATTGGGGGAAATAGGAGAGGAATTGGGGTGTTTCGTGGTTTTGGACTTCGCGGTATTGGATCGGAGTTCCATGGAGGTCTGAGAGATGGTAGTGTTTGACGTTCGTGTGATGAAATGGATGAGAGAGAGAAGGTAGACTCACGATCGTCTAGTTCGACGGTCTTGTAGGCGGCTGTACCTGCTTCGTCTTGGGTTGTGTTTTGGCCGAGCCAGAAATGGAGGTGATAAGAGAATGACCTGGCATCAGGGGTTTCCTTGTATGTCTGAGAAAATGGTTAGAGTCAAGCTAGATTGTAAGGGAGTGAGGACATATCTTACTTGAAGAACAATGTAAGAATCTCCATCGTAGAACGTTCCATAGCGTTCCTTTGGCCATTCAACAACACGAAATTGTTGTATGCGCCAGATTTGAAGGCCTATTGCTGTGCCTGCTTCCTCCCATGCGGGTTCTTTGTCTCCTGCATGTTCACGAACACGCTTCTCTAGCTATA